>PVIC010005128.1:0-59228 GCA_004025085.1 Thryonomys swinderianus
GGGCCGGAGGGTTAGCTCAGTGGTTCCGGCGCCTGCCTTGCAAGCGCAAGGACCTGAGTTCGATCCCCGGTTACCACATATAATGCTGGGCGTGGTGGCTCACCCCTGTAATCCCAGCACTCGG
Source organism: Thryonomys swinderianus (assembly GCA_004025085.1). Taxonomy (NCBI): domain Eukaryota; kingdom Metazoa; phylum Chordata; class Mammalia; order Rodentia; family Thryonomyidae; genus Thryonomys; species Thryonomys swinderianus. The sequence continues at coordinate 125 of PVIC010005128.1, forward strand.
GAGGCAGAGACGGGAGGATTGCTGAGTTCGCGGCGGCTTGCCTGGGCACCATAGTGAGCTCAGGGCCAGCCTGGACTACAAAGCGAGACCCTGTCTCCAAAAAAGCAAAAAAAAAAAAAAAAACAAGATGAGAACCAAAGATTCAAGGAATGAATTGGTCCAATTGAATGGGTTCTCTGCCATCTACAAGGAGATGATAGCCAACTATTATTGGCATCTTTAAGTAAGAAGTTAGAGGACTTAGAAATAGACAGTGGAGGAATTTTAGGTTACATTGTGATCTTCTTCTTGGTATAGAAGCTCACAGCCCTTCCTGTTCACTGCAGAGTGCTTGTCAGGGGCTATGCAGTTCCACACTACCAGGTCCTAATTGATTTGGGATAACTCATTCCCTACTGTCCTCATGTACAAAATAAGGTCACTGGAGATTTTTGTGTTCTGCATTGTTTTAATTTGTTTTTTTTACAGAAAGAATCATTAGAATAAAATGAAAGAATACAAAAACAGTTTTTGACACATATGGTAACCTACAACTTGTCATTGGTTGACAAAAATGTTATTTCTGATGACTTCTGAAGTTTACTCCAGTCCCTACCCTGGATCGTGTATGAAATGAGTGGGAGATTTGCAATCAGCCCAGAAGGTAGCCTCCATTTTCTCCTCAGAAGATGATCCAGGAAAAGGAAGGCTGGAGTTTCAGCAGAAAACTTGAGGTTAGACATAAGGCAGAACTTCCTGACACTGAAGCCAGTAAGTAAATGATAAAGTGAACTTTATTCTTGGGGAGAAGGCATGGGTCTTGGGAAACAGAAGTGAGACCCTCATCTGGCAAAGAGAGTGGTTTAGAAGTATGTTTTGATTTACTCCTGGGACGCTCTGAGCCATGGAGATAAGAGCTGTACTTATAAGCCCCTTCTAGGCTCCTCTGCAAGCCCCAGAGGTTAATGTTTCCATTTAAATGGAAATTGAGTACAAAATTATTAGCAACTGTTCAGAAAGAACCAAATTACAAGGGGCTATTCTTTGCACAGTACAAACAGAGCTGCCCGCTGCTGCTCTGCACCTTAAATACTAAGGTGAGTCCACTGAAGGTCACTCCTCTACCCACAAGGAAGCTGAACCCTTGGAAATGTTTCATTTGGAACACAAACAATGGAGCCAGAGTCCTCCCCTCAGGCCTTGCATCCTGGCAGGCCCCAAGGAGGGTCAAGTGCAGACCCTGAAGAACATCTCCAACACGAGCGTCACAATAGCCCTCACCTCCTTAGGCATCTCCTGGCACAGAATAGTGGTAAGACCTCATTACCTGCCAGTTCCATATTTGCAAATTCACCTACTCGCTAATATTTGTCTGGAGCCCCAAACCAATGTTCAAGGCACTCGTGAGGGCATTCATCCATAGACAAGCACGAGGCGGTGCTTTTCTTTCTGGCACAGAGTCTTCACACTGAACTACATCCCCAGTCTGTTTTATTTTATCTTTAATTTTTTATACAGGGTCTTGTTAAATCACTATGATGGCCGGGGTGGACTCCAACGTGTGACCCTCTTGCCTCAGCTACCCAGAGGGGTGGGAGCTGTGAACATTCTGAGTAGTTCACTGAGCACATTTCCAACTGACGTCAGACAAGGTGATGCTCTGCTCCCTTATTTCAGTTTTCTTACTGTAAACAACTGTCCTCATGTCTATCAGGGTCACACTGTCTGTATGTTTGTGCTCTTTTTGCTGATTTTACTTTTTAAAGAGGCTGTAAGGTATAGTACTGAAGGAATTGCTTACATTCCAGTATAAAAGAAGACTGTAATGTGTCTCACAGAGAGCATATGTGCCTTAGATGGCTTTGTTTAGGGATGAGTGACAGTGCTATTAAACATAAGTTTAATGTTAATAAATCAACAATATATATACTACCCAAGGCAATGTTAGTGGTCAGCTCTTAAGCCCACTTAAAGGTTCAGTGTTAAAGGCTTGGTCACCAGCCTGTAGTGGTGCTGTGAAAAGGTGGCGGAACTTTTAGGAGATAGACCCTAGCATAACAAAGCACATCATTTAAGTCATGTTCTTGAAGGGGATAACTTGGGCCGCAATCCCCTTCTCCTTTTTTACTTCCCAGCATGAAGTGAACAGGTTTCCTCTGCTGCCTGCTGCCACTATTATGTTCTGTGCCCTGAAGCAATAAGCCTAAGTGGCCATAGATTGAAACTTCTGAAATTATGAGCCAAAATAAATGTCTCCTTCTAATAAGTTGCTCTTCTTGGGTATTTTGTCACACATTATCATTTGTATCTAGATGTCTCTCTGAACCTTCATGTGGTCATAAAGCTTTTTCAGGGATGGCGGAATCTATAGTATATGATATTGGGATTAAGGGTGTATGATTGCTAAACCAATACACAGATTAGTTTGATACCACCCTAATTCCAGGAGTGTGGATAAGATAAAAAGTGCAGAAAGATGCTGTTAAGGTCTCTTGTTTTTGCTACGCTGGGCACCATGAACTGTTCCTCCTCTGCAACATCCCTCTCCTATGTGCCACTTTGCTTTAGAGCAAGCCAGTCATGGATTGAAACCTCTCCAAGACCCTTCCCCCTTTAATTTTGGGTGTCAGGGATTTTGCCTCAGTAATGAGAAAAAGGAACTAAACATCAGAGTGACAGAAATATGACTGACATCAATGGCTTTACACACAAAATACAAGGCATATAAAATGAATTAAGATGTATTACCTATACATACTAACTCCCTATGATGAATGTGATCATTATGTTATGCAAACATGTACTAATAAAAAATGAAATGCTGTGTATGTATAAAAAACATTCCAGGAAAAGAAAATAAGAGAAAAAAATGATATGACTATAGACTCACAGGAATCTACCCTGTATTTCCCCTAGACACAATGATTCACTATTTAATTCAGGACATGTGGAAATGTTATAGAACACCAGTTTTATACCAGGAACAGAAGGTAGTAGGTATTCGATCAACAGTAACTGATCTCACAATGCTGTCTCCAGGCTCAAAGGCAGAAGTACTATCCTGTCAGGAATAGTCCTACTTGGGAGGAATAACTGCACAATTGGGGCTATGATAGGGCTGAGCTCTTCTGCCTGCAGACGGACTTAGGGACTTAACTCTTGTAGCAACAGGGACTCTGGTGATTCCACATGCTGTGATGTTTCAGGGCAGAACTACACCAGTATCTACAGAACTTCTCAAGTACTACTGACAGTGTCTGCCATACCCTCTCAGGTCTTCTGGAATGAAAAATGTAGCAAGCTTGGGTCCGAGGGAATAAAAGATGTGGCAAACTCGAGTCTGGGGGTCTTTGCTACCCAGAGTAGCATGGATCAAACTCAAGCTCGGCTTCTTCTCTAAGCCTCATTTCTGCCTACTTATTATTCCACCATGTGCCATCAGACTCTAGGGGACTAGAACTTAATGCAAAAGTTCTAGTTACATCCCCTTCCCCTGTTCCCACACTCTCCTCAATAAAAGGTGAACTTTTACAGCAAGTTTAAGGAATTTTCCTATCCAAACAATGCCTTGCCCATATTTTCTCTGCTCAAACCTGCACAACACAGTATAAAGTGCAAGGCCCAGATGGACCCACAAGGAATGTGTCTAGAAGGTTCCAAGATTCATAGCTAGGTGAAATAAACTAAGACCACGGGGGCCTCCCCAAACTCAAAGTATAGTCACAATATAGAATTATGTAGGCATCCAAAGCCCAACAACCAGGAAAAGTAAAGCACCAAAATCAGAAAGAGCAGGCATGGCAAATCACAGTGAGCCAAGAAGGAAGAGGCCAAGGACAAGTGAGCAGAGGGCCAATTGCTAGGGCCTGGGTGAGGCCAAGAACTGGCTGTTGGGAGAGGCTTTTCTTTAAGCCCTATGCGAAGTAGGTAGGGAGAAGCCCCCTTAAGGGAAGTGGAATACAGGTCAGCCTTTTCAGTAATAGAAATATGCTCACCAAAAGGCCATTACCGAAGGCTTGCTGTGGATAAGGCTACCCAATGCCATAGAAAAGTTTGAGACAGGAAGAGGCAGAGAAGAAAACTATTACTGGCTCTCTCCCTCCCTGAGCAATTTGGTCCAACTCTGAACACAAGTGCCTTCTCATTAAAACAAGAGCCTGCTGGTTAACTGGACCCACCTCCTTAAAAGGCAATTTTACAGCCATTCACTACCCATCCAGTTTGCCCCCTGAGGACTCCCCCTTTGCCCCTAAGTGTTTATCGAAGCATTTCTGCTGAGTCCATGAAATACTCATATGAGAGACATTTTTTTCCATCTCACTGCATTTGTTAGACATTGGGTCCCTAGAAACTGCCCAGCTGGCCTAGCTCTTTTGGGGTCTGGCAGCAGAACCCAGAGAGCTAAAGAGAGCCTGGATTGGTTAGTCAAACATTCCAAGCCATATCTGGGTCTAGATTTATCCATATATAATGTGCTATCAGACTGGGTGCCAACTGCTAACTTCAAGTAAGGATATTTAGGGGACTGTATTTGTATACACACATACACACACGCATGTGCACGTGCATGCATGTGCGCGCACGCGCACACACACACACACACACACACACTAGCTGAGGCTAGCTTAAAGCCTGAGAAATTGCATGGTATGTGTCCTAGTAAATGCTTCCTTTGTCATACAGGGCAGTGCTGCTGCAATGATCCCTCAGCAGCCTTCCAGCTAGTCAGAAGCTAGGACTTGGCTACTGGAAACATCTGAATGACCAGTGTATACTGTCCACTCTCATGGATGGCCAGGTCTTGTCTGTCCACACATCTCCGAGACTATTCCAGACCAACCTTTCTTCAGGGAAAGTCCAGGCTTCCTTCCTACCTCCTAAGGGTTAGAACTGGTCCCAAAATCAGAATTTCTCTAAAGAGCATTGTAGGAAAATGAAAAGAAATATAACTCTGCTTCAATATTTTAGAAGAAAAAAATGTTCTGCATCCTTCCTGTCAAAACATGTTAGAGATAAAGAAAACAATTAGGAGTCAGTCCCTTTCAGAGATAGTCCAACAAACTTGGTTTACAACATTCTTGTGATGGAGTCAGGAACGGCAGGCACACTGCCTCTCTTCTCTAGTCTTTGTGCCAATTTCTGCTTCCCTTTCCCCTCTTCTCTAGTTCCTCTTCCATCTCTGTGTCTCTCTCTCTTCTCTTGCCTTGTCTTCTCGTGTGTGTGTGTGTGTGTGTGTGTGTCTGTCTGTCTGTCTGTCTGTCTACCCTGACCTGACTTCTTTCTCTCAACTGCAGGCCATAAGGCTGTAATTGGCCTTATAAAATCCTGGTGCTACCCACTCCCATTCAAGGAAATTTCTCAAGCTCTGCCTTCTTTCTAACTTTTACCTCAAAGCTATTTCCTTTCCATACATTTCCATTTCATGCCCAACTGCCTCGTACCTGGATTTGTCATCTTCCTTCCCAGCTTCTTTGGCTTGATGGCTACACTGGGTGATCTTGGATCTGATTTGTTTTTGTTTCCAGTCGTATCTTCCTGGATTACCTTTCTTCACAACTACCTTGCCTTGATCTATGAGCGCATATCAAAGGCAAGCATCATGAAGGCGTCATAGCCTAGGAAACTCCAGCCCCAAGACCCTTTCATATTTCCACCTCGTGAAACTGTCTGGATTTCTTGGAGCTGTGTGAGGAAAGCTAATCAGATTCATGTCTTAAACCACAGGTTACTGACTTGGGGTGTTAATCTTTATATTTGTACCACATGGAGCAGAAGAGAGGGGAAGAAGGAAGCACATGAGTCAGGCTGAGGAAAGAATGGGATTTGGATACTGTAGAAAGTAAGACAATTAGGGAGGAAGAAAGAAGATTTCTAAGAACTAGTATCATGAATTGTGAAGTGAATCATTCTTCACATTCTTGAAGAGATCTAGGTAAAGACTTGAATTGCTGTTTGGTGGTTGGATCACTCTTGCTGGGAGGCTGCAGGTCCCCGAGACATATCTGAGTGGTCTTCATTTGATTCTTTCCCTGCAAGGGCCTTCTCTCCATGTATCTTCTTCTCAGTGATTCCTTTTTCTGCCGCAGACACCTAGATTCTCTCCCTCCCTGAGTTTCCAGGATATCGTTCAAACACTGTACTAAGTCTCAAACACTTGCCTGACTAAAGGTGTTGCCTTTAGTCTGTTTTTCAACTTTATCAATCAGTGGTCTGAAGTTGGTAACTTGCTTAAACTCCCAGTGAAAGCATCTGTGGATGACAGGCTGTGGGACCTGGTAGGCTACTGCTAATTTTTATTTGTGTGCAAGACTTAACACATATCTCTACACAGCTTACATTTTTCCAGCCTTAAATTAGACCAAACCCTAGAAGAGCAAAGGATAATCCAAGCCTCCTTAAGGGGACTCAAGCTTCTTTTTACTGCAGATCCTAGAATAGTTGCTCAGAGTTTAAACCCCAGCTCTGTCAGGAGTGTCTAATCAGTAACGCTTATCCTCTTTAAAACTGATTTTCCTCAACTGTAAAATGGGGATAAAAATAGCTTCCCCTTCATAGAGCTTCTATAAGAATTAACAGAAATTATGTAAAGTCTCTATACAGAATATGAGAGAGCACTAAATAAATGCCAGCTTTCTTCAGGTATTGGGTATCCCAATGTCTATGTAAGATTTGGTAGAAGCCACACATTGCTGGGAACACAGTGATAAAAAAGTGTTATGGATGGATTAAGTCTCATTTTGGAGCTCCATGAATCACTTTTCTCCTTGGCTTCCTGGGTGAATCTGAGATGAATACCCACTATTTTTCTTCAAACAACTCTTGGAAAGCTATGCATTGCACAATGAGAAGTCTGCTGCAGTAGCATTCTGCAACCCAGGACTGGAGGACCCAGGACTAACTAGTGTGACTGAGGGTAAATGCCACAGTTTACCCTGCATATGCACATAGGAAAGTACCTGTACATTACCACTGCACCCATACAGGCCCTCATCCCCTCATAGGCACCAAGAACTTGAACTTGTATTTTCTGCTGCAGATGTGGCCCTCCAATAGCCTGCTCTCCAAATATGGACAACAGTAGTGTTTTCCTGGCTTCTTTTGCATCTAAGGCACAACAGGTGGTACAGGGGCTGCGGGGATGACAAGGTGATGTTCCAGGCCAGATATAGCATGGGTTCTGAAGGCAGCAGTTGTAGTGATGGTCAGGTTTCTGGCAGTGATGAAAATCATAGCATCCAGCTGGCCGCAGCAACAGCCACAGCAGTTTTCTCATTAGGCCAATTCTGCCATGTGTAAGGGAACATTATTCTAGATGTGTAGCCTCCAGCCTGCTTCTCTGTCCTCCACTGATGCTGTAATACAACAGACATTCTTTAAGTAAACCTTTCCTGTTTAATCAACCTGAATTGGCTTCTATTGCTCCCCACAAAGATTCCTGAATCTTACAAGGAATCATAGGGACACCTGGTAAAAATTTTAAAGTTCAAGCCTCCTAAAATCACTCTTCTTCACTAAATCTGTCCAGAATCTTTGAATTCCTGTGTTCTAATCCTGTCCCAAAGAAAAACCTCAGCCTCATGTGTGTTTTAGGCAAGAAGAACAAACACTAACCACAACACCTGAGAGGTAAGGAGGAGCATCTGACCATTTCAGAACAGCTCCTGACAGAAGAGATCCAGGCTGTCTTTATCGGGAAGATTCTTGAGCAGGGAGCTCCACACTGAAGCCAAAGCAAGCAGCTGACAAGCACAAAGCAAAGGGTCCAGGGCTTGAGGGGTCAGAAGTGTGAGATCAATTACAGGCCAAAGTCATGATGGGAAGGGAGCTCAGGTGTTGAGACATTCAAGCTGTTTCTTGGCTGCAGCTCCTGCCCAGGGCTTGGGAGAAGTCACCACATTAAATTCTTGAAGGGCTCTGGCACCAATATGAGAAATAATGACAAGGTGCCTGGTTGTGCACACAAATAACCTCCCCAGCTTCTGGGATAACTGAAGAAGGAAGACATGGGAAGCATTTAGAACCATACTGGGTTGTCTGCAAGCTCCTACTGAAGACTTCCCTGTTTGCAAAACTATCTGATCAGGGCAGCTTTCTAGAGCACAGCTAGTGTCTGGCTAAAAACCAGAGGAGACGTGAAGACCACAGGGTGGCTGCAATGTGAGTCTGGGTCTGTACTGCCCTGAGCCGTCTCTTCCAGTGACTGGAAAATCCAGGCCAATAAGAACCAAAACCAAGCTGAGGGGGAGAAGAACACAGGGCAACAGACACAGAGAGAAGGAGAGAGAGAGAGACAGAGACAGAGACAGAGACAGAGACAGAGACAGAGAGATAGAGAGATCTGATGGCACAGTATCAGGAAGTTTTTCTTTCTGCTCAAACTAGTTTGAAGTGACTTCTGCCCCTCACAGCCAAAAGAGGCCAAGCTATCACAAGTTCCTAGAGCAAAGCCTTATATACACATGCTCCATCTTGTCTCTAGTCTTCTTTTAGACTTCATGGAAACTGAGCCCTGTGCTCCTTCTGCTTAGAAAGTCATCTCTTTTTCATGCATTACTTATGAATTTCTCTCAACAGAGCCAGCATAATCCAAATACCCACAAAATACCAGCCTGAAGGCATGCACTGAGTCACAGCCTCTTAAAGAAACCTTAGCATCAAGTCCCTGAGAGTCTTCAGTGTTCAATTCCACATAGACTTCACCAGAGAAAATGCACAGACCTCTTCCTCCCCTCTGGCCCTTCCCTTTGATCCTTGGACATCAGATTGCATGGCTGGAAACTAGCTGACTGCCCCTACCAAGTCCTGTACTGCAAGAGACAAGTAATATGCAGTGGCCTCTCACCTGGAGCCACCCATATTTGGGGCTCCAAACTGAGCCACACGTCCTCATCATGTCCTGGAGATGTTGGCATGACCCTCAGCCCTTACCCAGCAATAACCATTGGCTAGTTTTTCTGGACATGGAAAGTTCTTTTCTCTTCCTGCCTCATTCCTTTAACTTTTAATTAGATACAGTCCCCACAGGGCTATGTCCTCCTCCACTGTGGTATCTGACAAGCTCCTAGAGGCTTCCTTGAGACTCCCCACTATGCTATGTGATCAGAAGGCCAGTCTTCCAGCCGTGCCTCTGATCATGGCCCACCGTCCAACCCTTCTAGTCCCAGCCAGAACAAAGACATGTCACTGGGTTGCAGCTGTCCTATCACTGGCTCCTTAGCCATTAGAAAGTTCTTTCTAAGATAGAGCTAAAATCTACCTCCCTTCTCTCCCATTCTCATCTTACCACATATACAGTTCACTCTCATATCCACAGGATGAGCCCTGAGTGTATTTGAAAACAGATCATCTTGTCCTTACCAAAAAAAGTCTCTCCTCCACCTAAACCACTTGTTTCCTCTTCTCTTCCATTATGGTTTTCAGGTCCACTGCCATTCTATCCACTCTCACCTGATTCTTTTCCAGTTTGTAAACAAAATGGAATTTACATTATAGCATCAGAATCAAAATCTATTCAAAGAGGGGCATTTTTAAGAAAACATTCACATATCAGTTAATTCTAATGTGACCCCTCTCCCACTATAGTCACTGACATGACTATAGAATTTAAATAGTTGGTAAGGCAGAAATGACAAGTTGCCTCCAAATGTCCCTTTTCTTTTCTTTTCTTAACAGAAATCAAATTTTTAGCTGGGCACATGGTTGGTCAAATGAAATAATTTCCTCCCAATCCTCCACTGAAGCCCTGTCACCATGAAGGCAATTTGTAACCAAAGAGACAAAAGCAGAAATGTGTGAGACACTTCCCAGAAGCCTCCCTCAGAATCAAACATGGATTGTTCTTTCCACCTTTTTCTCCATCTTGCTTCTTGGAACTCAGGCGGTAGAACCCATATTGGACCATGAGGATAGGGACACACTGAAGCAGTTACACAGAAGGAGACTGCCTCCTGACCTCTCTGTGAGGCTGGCAGACCAGCTTGGGGTTTCCTCGTTCTAGTTCTGTTTTGTACAAAAAATAAACATGACTTTTGTTTAAACTATAGCTTGATGGTTTTCTGAAATTTGCATTTAGACTTAATCCTGGATTTGCCACATTGTATATATACCCAAGAAATCTCTTAACCAGATCATTTTTTAAAATAAGGAACTCCAGTTCACATCACTAGTTCTTCTATTTGTTTCCCTTTTACCTCTTGTAATGATTAACGGAAATTTACAAAGCTCAAGAATGATGTAAAGAAATGACAAGGAAATTCTAAATTTGACGTATTAGTTTTCTATGGCTGCTCTAGCAGATTACCACAAACTCGGTGACTTCAAACAAGAAAATCTTATTCCTTTAGCATTTGAGAAGTCAGATGTGCAAAATCGGTGTTGCTGGCCTGAAATCACTTTGTTAACAGAGCCATGTGCCCTCCAGGGGCTCTAAGAGTGTCTTTCCTTGCTTCTTCCAGCTTGGTAGCAGCCAACACTCTGGCTTATGGTCACATCCTTCAACTCTGCCTCTGCCTCTGCCTCTGGTTCTGTTGCCTTCCCTTGTGTCTCTCTCCTTTTATCGTGTTCTCTTTTCTCTTTTTGCCTTCCCTTGTGTCTCTCTCCTTTTATCGTGTTCTCTTTTCTTTTATCGTGTCTCCTTCTTATGAGGATACACATGCTGAATTTAAGATGCACTCAAATAATCCAGGATAATCTCTACATCTCAAGGTACTTAACCAAATATGCAAAGTCCTTTTCACCATATAAAGTAACACATATGGATTCTAGGAGTTAGAACATAAACATCTTTGAGGGGCCTACCACATCCATATATTAAACACGGCTCTTATTTGGAGCTTAAGCCAGAAGGCCACAGTGGTGGTAAACAGCAGTGTCCCCGCCTAGCTCTTGGTCTCCTGCCATGCCTCAGGGACAGATCACTATCTTGAACAAAGTGGCCCGTTACATCCCCCAGAGTCAGCATGTGTTTACGTTACTGATTCTTCCAGCTCCAAAGAGAGGAACCTACTGCCAGTGCTTTTCTCCACCACTACCCTCCTATCCCATGGCCAACTTCAACTGTCCCATCTTCATCTTCTGTACCAGGATTGGCCTCTTCTTAGGATGACTGACAGCAGGAAACACCCAAAGAAATAAAGTCACATCGAAGACTCCTAAAATAAGCCGGTCACCTGGAGGAGTCTAAAGACTATCTCCCAAAAATATGGCGCCCTGGTATGCTGATAATTTTAAATTAAAGAAATTTAGGGAACAGAAGACATTGGAAGAGGCTGTACTATAATACACCCTTATCTATCAAAAGTCTCCTAAAGAAGAAAAAAATTACCTCAAGTCCCTTACTTGAATTTTCATGAACTTTATCACAGGAAGAAAGACTAAAGCTTGTCAGCACACCAGGACTGACTTCTAGAGTCACTTACAAACCACTGTCTGTTCTGCAACCCAGTGGACTTTGTCCCAGGTCACTGAATGTTCTCCAAGCCCACTGAGCTCCACAATTATTTGCTATCTGCCTTCCTCACCCTGCAAGGTTATTGTTAGAGTCAGGAAAATTGTATCTGAGGCATATACGTAGCACCAAGGTGGGTCGCAGGAAATGCAAGATGAAGAGGCTGAATCTCCTATTCTCTTCTCCCACAGGGTTAACTGAACATCTACCTGATGCTGAAGATTCAGTCACATCCAGCACAGATCCCTGTAGCCAGTCATCTGCCATGGAACACGTACTCCAGTATGGAAGTGAGCAAAATGTGAGGAGCATTCTGTTTGCTTATGAGGAGGGTTCTGTTTGCCTGTCACTTTCTCAAATGGGACGGCACAAAAATTCAAAGAAGACAGCCTTTGTGCACAGGCCCCCGCTTTGCAGTGGGTTGGTCTAGAAGCTGATGGAAGCTCTTCTTTCCAAAAGCAAATGCTGACTTGGAGAGACACTCAGCACACACAGGCCAGAACCAGGCCGCTCCAACTGCACTGATGCCCTCTGTTCCTCCCCTACTCATATGAGGAAAACAGCACCTGATTTGGAATTCTAGTTAAATGCTAAAAATTGGAGGTAAATTAATTAAGATATAACTTCAACAACACCAGCCTTCCCTCATCAACAGTTCCTAAGACAGGACAGGCAGCATTAATTGTTGCAATTAATTAGGCATTAAACTGATAATGGGTACAGCTGCTAACAATTAACAGCTAATTATGTCAAGCACTTTAACCATTTCACAAAAGAAATGGAAATTGGAGGGAAGGGAGAGGGAGATGAAAAGAGAGAAAGCAGTTACCTTGTAAACAAATGAGAGGCAGTTAGTTCCAAATGCAGCTGGATCCGGCTGTAGAAATGCTGCAAAATTTGATTTGAGTCCTGTTCCCAGCAAAGCTGTACTGCACGGAAGACTCATGAACGGAACGTGAACAGGAAAGATGGGAATAGTGGTCAGGGCAACACAGCCGAGCTGCACACTCAGTGCTTAGCCCAAGACAGCCCAAGTAATCCCCCAACAGTATACAGTAGAGACTGTTACTGTCCTTCCCATTTTGTGCCTAAGGAAACTGAGGCAAAAAGAGGCTGAGTGACTTGCCCAGGGTTACACATTTGCTACTGTTTGTTAAAGCCCAGATTCAAACCCAGGTGCATGAGCAGCTCAAAACAAAATGGACCTCATCATTTTGCTGAACGTGTAATGGTCCTTAAAACCAAGAAAAGTGATGTTTTATTGAACTTGAAGCCAAGCAAATCAATTCCAAGAGAAAAAGAAGAAGTATTTCAAACTGGAATGCGAATTTCCTGAAGTGATAAAGCTGACAGAGATCCACAAATTCAAATCAGCCCCAATCCAAACCCATATCTCATTTACAATCCTGATTGTGAAGCCCTATCTCCTTCCTCTAGGGAAATCTGTCAGCCCTTCGGGAGCTGCCAAGCAGCCCTTCAGGGACCTCAAGATCCAGTTCTCCTGTGGATTTCACAGCAAATATCATTGGTTGATTCTTACTCAAGGCTTGTTTCAACAAGCTGCCCTTCTCACATAATGCCAAGAAAGGATTTGCCTGATATCCATAGGACGGCAAGTAAAGTCAAGACTGAAAACTAAGGTTCCTTCTGCTCTGCATCGGTGCATCCCACATTTCCCAGAAATACTCACTCCCAGAGAAGCCAATTCTGAAGGCCTAGCAAGGGCCAGGTAGCTGCATTTCTTAGCCTCTAAATCAGAGAGCTATGGCACACATGCTGCAGCGGGCTGTTTGTACCACAGAGAACTCTAAGAGGGTCACTATCCCTGCCCTCAGTGATGCTGGCTGGCACTGCTGGAACACAGACTACACTGTAAGAGCTGTGGCTCTGTATGGCCCCTGGCCTGGCCATTCATCCCCAAGCCCAGCCCTCTGATCAAGACCTGCTAGTTTTCCCCAGTGTAAATTCCTTTGCCCAGTCTAGCCAATGGCACCAATGTTTGCATCAGTTCCATGTGTTTGGCAGTTCAATTTATGGTCCTTGATTACCCCTTAAACAGGACTTGTTTTTAAGGAGAACCAGGGAAGGCCCAGTGGCCTTGTTCCAATTCCTCTCTCCCACCTCCTATTCTGTCTGAGGCTGGGAGAAGCCCTCTTAATCAGGAATGAAAGGCAACTCACCCAAATTAGAACAGCATTGGAATGACTTCGGGGGCTTCAGCGCTCCCTGCCCTTTGTTAATATTACCCCTGGCCCCTCACCAAGATTCCCATGAGAGAATCCTGCCCCTCTCTTTCTGGAAGCAAGCCTTTAATGACCATCACTGACCTTCCTAACCTCTCCCTAATCCCCCCATCATCTTGGTGCAGCTGAGACAAAACCAGAGCTATAGGAGTAGGTGTGAGTGTCACACCTCCCCTCCCCATTGTGTGTGCCCAGACGTGATCTGTCCAGAATTCAGAATGGGGCTGGAAGCTGGAGGTGTATGGAGTATATCATCACCACAAGGAGCACCTTTATGCAGTGTCAAGTTGAGCTATGAAGGATAAATTTCCCAGAAAGAGCTGTAAAGTCCTGAATCTTCTGCAGCCCCATATCCTCCTCTTCTAGAATTTGTGTCCTTTCTCTCAAAAGATTAATGGCCCTGGTCTTGATATCATAAAGGGAATTCTCTGTTAAAATATGGGGAATACCATGATCTCTCCAAGGTCATTTAAAAAAAGATCATAGGGTACCTTCATATGCTACTGGCAGAAGTTGAAATTGTTCCCTTCTCTATGAAAGAAAACATGACAAGAGTACAAAAGATCTTCATATAAGTCATTCTGCTTCTAGAATTAGTTCTCAGAAAAAAACTGGACAAAGATGAATGTACAAGGATGTTCACTGCAGCATTATTGATAATTGAAAAGATATAAACAACTTAAATCCATGACTAAAAACAGGAGTACAGTGAAATTAACCATAACAAATACACCCACTGAAATGTGAAGCTAATAAAAATGATGTTATATACCTATGAAAAGTCCCTAAAAACAATGCTAAGGTATAAGATTGTCCATACAATACTACATATAGAATAATATTATTTTTAAAAAACTGTATGTGGCTGTTTATTACCTCTGGAGGGAAAAAACACTTAAAAGTCATATCCCAAAATGTTACTAGAGATTATCTTTATATGATGAATACACAGGAAATTTCTGGGGGATTTTGTTTTATATTAATTTTACATATTTGAATATATTCAGTGAGTTTCCATTAAGCATTCAGAAAAATCTGAAAAAAATCATAAAATAAATAATTACTAGTATATGATTTCAGGTATCACAAATGTACTAAGATAAGTATATTGAAGTAGGTTCTTCCTATTGTTTCTGAGATCTACTCCCATATAATAAAGCTAGGACAACTGTAAAAACAGTAAATTTTTTAAAAATCTGTACATATATAAATATATGAGCCAATGCATAAAACATGTCTGCAGTACATAATATACATATTCACTGGTCCCTTTTCCTCTTCCATCCCCCACTGCACCAACAAAGATATTTTCTCCATAATGTCTCCTAGCAGTCAAACACAGGCACTGCTAATGAATATTAATTGACCTAACATCTTGTGGTGATTCAACTGTGCATATTTCCCTGTCTCATTTGGTTGCTAGGGAACCATGTGAGACAGGCATGGTGCCCCGGGACCCAGACCTGTTAAGTACAGGGCAAGGTTAAATCACAAATCAAAAGCAACTGTGTGTATGTAGTCCCATGAAGCAAACAAGAAACACATAAACAACAACAGATAGTTTGGCAGTTAGGCAAACAAACTAGAAGAGATGGAAGTAGGCTGTCAGTTACTGGACTCCCTCCCCAAGGATCTCCTGAAACCATTACTTCTTCTGCAACTCCTTTCCCAGTGCCTGCTGCCACCACTATTCCTTCCTCACAATCCCTAAAGTATATAGTGGAATTATAAGGCTGGTCCTGGAGCCAGCACCTGAGAAAGAAGAGAAGGGATTATAATAGTTGGATGTAATTCTCTGAAATCATAGACATCATTACCTATCATCCCAGTGCTTCACATTAGGTACAAATACAATGTACCTTTGACTCACAAACTTAATTCATTCACGAGGACTGGTTGTAACTCAAGTTGGTCAATTAAAGGCTCAGGCTCCTCTATACAGCCTTCAAAGTCTCTCCTGTACACAGGCAGCTCACAGTGTCCTTAGAGAGACACTGGCCCAAGATTTCTCAGTAAACCCCACACAGAAAGGATGTTGGAATGTTCCTTCCAGAATTCTTTAAGGGTTAATCTGTATCTGACACCATCTGGAAGTACAAGTGGCCAACATTCAGGTCATAACTCAAGACTTTGGTAGAAAGTTAAAGCTAAAATTCCAGTCATAACCCATTTTGTTGAATCTTGATATGATCAGGCTTCTCATACTCAAAGTCTGCTGTCAGCTAAAAAGCAAAGTTTCCCTTTTGTACATGACTTTGGTTCTTCTTTTCTTTCCCTTTCTTTTGTCCATTCAACGAGCAATAAACTCATCAGCAGCAGAGCTTGTCCCTTTGCACTGCACAGAGAATTAACTTCCTTTTCCACAGGAAGACCACAACTGGTTCTATGAAACAGAATGTGGCAACTAGGGTATCTATGCTGAGAACAATTTGGGCTTTGAGTTGGATCACTGTCAGGTCTACCTCAGGAATTTGGGCCACAGATTCCTGGCTGGCCAGGATGGGAGTCAGCAAAACAGATATGCCTGGAAAATAAACTTGATTAGACACCACAGACTTACGAAACTCTCACAGAGGGTTCACATTTCCCTCTGCTTGTCCCATTGAAGTGTTTGAAAGCCTCATATCTCCATCCTGTGGAGGGACACCTGGGTGATGCTAAGGGCAGAGAGGCCACACACAGACCAACCTGGCCACAGCATGGAGTACACTAGAGCCTGCCAGTCACAGCCACGATGCCTTCTGGTGTCTTTGGATCTAGAATCTAGGACACCAGAATGCTCAGACCTTTCTGCTAATTCCACTATTTGTTTCAATATTAGAAATAAACCACTGACTTACAATGTTCTGATACTGAAAGTGGTCTTTTCTCCATCTCCTTGCTAAGCCATCTTTGTACAAACAGGAATGTAAAATGATGCAGCCTGTTTGAAAAACTGGTAGTTCCTCAAAATATTAAACACATGTTTCTACCTATCAATTTCACTCTTACATATCTACCCACAAGAAATAAAATGGATGGCCATATAAAAACTTATATATGAATGTTTGTCACAGCATTACTATAGAATAAACACAAATGGAAATAATTCACATATCTATTA
The DNA here is from genome assembly GCA_004025085.1 of Thryonomys swinderianus. Classification (NCBI taxonomy): domain Eukaryota; kingdom Metazoa; phylum Chordata; class Mammalia; order Rodentia; family Thryonomyidae; genus Thryonomys; species Thryonomys swinderianus. Next base: position 16,896 of record PVIC010005128.1, read on the forward strand.
TAATGAATGGTAATCAAAATGTGGTATCTCTATTCCAACAATCCAATATCATTCATCAGTGAAATGAAATAATTATACATAGTATAACTTGGATAAGCCTTGAAAACATTATGCTAAGCAAAAGAAATGAGTTGCAAAACACCAGATATAGTATAAACTGATTATGTGAAACATCCAGAATAGTAGATTAGTGGCTGCCTAGGCTTGGGGGAAGTGCATGTGGGAGTGGGGTGGCATACAAGTGCTAATGTAGGATAATAAAAAATATTTTAAAATGGACTTGTAATGGTTCACAATTTAATAAGCTAAAAAACTATTAAATTACACACTTTTAAAGGGAGACCTTATGATACGTGAATTATGTAAACAGAAGGGGAAGAAGAAAAAGAGAAAGAAGTAACACAGCATAAGGATGAGATACAAAAAAATTTTAGAGCCACAAAGGATAGCTTGAAGGCAGCAGTAGTTATACTCTGGTCCCCAAATGGTGTATACATACATGGAGAATGTGTGTGTGTGTGTGTGCATGTGCGCACGTGTGTGTCTGTGTGTGTCTGTGCATCTTGGTGGTTATCAATGGGTCACATTGCCCTATAATTGCATATTCTTTGCGGTCCTCTCCACACTGACTCTAGGTATGACCAGAAAACTTGTACTGGCCAGTGGAACACAGCAAACATGGTGCAAGTAGGGGCTGAGTCAGAGCTTCACACTGAGCTCATCCTCTAATATCTCTTGGATCCCTGAGCCACCATGAGAAAAGATCAACAACCCACCAGAAAGGCCACATAAAGAGGAAAACAGAGAGAAGATCCAGGCAGTCCTCAACCATTCCAGACATTCAGCTAAGACAAAAGCTAGAGACCAAAGAGTTCATCTTGAATTTCCAGCCCTGACAGCTACTCAGGAAATCAGAAGATCACCAAACTAGACCAGGCACCACCAGAAGAATCATGAAAAACAAAACATTAGTGTTTAAGCCATTAAGTTTTGATTCATTTGATGGGCATTTGGCTGTTTCCAAGGTTTAGCCATTACAAACTGGGCTGCTATAAACATGGGGGGGGTCACTGTGGTATGATGGTTTTCTTTTGTGTATATAACTCGCAGAGAAACATCAGGATCAAATCAGACCTCTAATCCTAGTGCTTTGAGGAATCTCCATCCTGATTTCCACAGTGGTAGCACCAGTCTACATTTCCACCAACAGTGGAGAAGGGCTCCTTTCTCCCCACTGCCCCACCAGGATTTGTCATTGGTTAATTTCTTGATAGCAGCCACTCTTTGTGGAGTAGGATAAAATCTCAGTGTTGTTTACATCTCATCTCTCAAATGACCAGTGATACTAAACTGAAATACCCTGAAAGGCCTGACAACCTCCATCATGTTATTCAACTGCATTGATAATGGACTTTAATTGGATCCCCTTGAATTCAAAGATGAATGTAGGGAGACACACAAATGTGCATATAACATGCCACTTTGTCACTGTTTAGTACCATTTAACACAATATTTATCTGATTGGCATATCAGTTACTTCACATCCCTGAGAAGGCTGTAACAGGGATTCTGGTACTTGGCAGTGAGAGGATTGATTATGGTTATTATTCTAATGGCTGGAAAAATGAATTTCATCAGGAAAGTTGTTGTAAAGCTGCAGTAACAGGCCTGGTATGTTTACTGACTAAACATCATGCTGTTGCATACAGAGTGCAGATCCTAGAATACTTGGACAAGATGCTAGACCTGGCAAGACACATCTGCACCACCAGATGAAGTGCTTCCAAGAGACAGAAGCACTTCTCAAAGATTCTTCTTAGTGTTTCATCTCTTGTTCCACTAACTAGATCACCTTAGCATGCAAAGTGTTTTGGAAGCAATTTTGTACATCCCCATGAAGGGGGATCCACCCTCAGCAGACAACATGTGCAGGAATGGCTCTGACTTTTATGCTATCAGATGCATGATTACTGCAAAGATTGTGTCAGTTTTTGAAAATATTAGCAATCTGCATGTTTTTTATTTGATGCAAATAGGTTTCAACTTAAATGTATTTGAAGAGGTGGAATTTAGATATATATATTTTTTAAAGATAAACCTGGAAATACAGGGAGTAAAATCATTCTTTCTCTTATAAGCAAGTTCTTATCATTCAGTTCAATTAATTGCTTCTTTTGCCCATTTTATCTTATCACATTTAGTGCACCTAAACTATAGGATCCCAGCAGGGGAGAGGTCATCTCCCTGTTAATAGAAGGTTTTTCTACACACCCATCAGCAGTCACAAGAGGAACTACTTGCAGTCCGTAGGCTCCCCTCAGCACCCAGCTTCTTCACTGCTTCATTAGATTCACAGAGACCTCCACAGACCTTTACCACCCAAGAAGGAAAATGAGATCTACCAGATGGTTTTTAGTGCCGGGCCAAGTGCTCATGGTAACAAAGCATTAATGAAATTCACCTTCCGTGCCCTTTAATTGCTTCTAGTAGCACTTCACTTACAATCAATGTTCTCTGTTCCCACTGCAATTTTCTTGTTTTGAGAAATAATAGTGTGACACATGCTTCAATTAGAAGATACAGACTGGCCACCCTCCTCATCACCCACTAGATTTTCAGTGCCCTACCTGAAAGTACTCCCCAACCAGCCGTAAACAAATGGGAAGGACATAAAAGCTGAGAGCATGTCTCTGTAATTGAACTGCAGAAGAAGAGGAAATAGAAGAAGAGCTTCTATTAATAATGACACAATAATTGGAGGTCACCCAAAGAGAGCTCTGGTACACTCAACATACACATTATCTTTGCACAAAAACCATTATAGATCTTTCTAAAGGACTAATGCAAGCAATGGCAAAGTTGTTTATCAGATTTACCCAGTACCAGTGAGAGTGTTTTTCTACCCCAGGGGGAATTGGACCAACTTAAAACATCTCACTGCAAGAGAAAAATCATTTTGATTGGGGCCAAGGGGTAATTAATGGAAAGTTCAATTGCATACCAAAATAGACCCCATGTACTTTCAAGCCATCTTGGAAGTGTTTTCCCCTGTTAGACAGATACTGTGTCCTACACAATATGTGTGCAAATAGTTACCTTTCAGAATACTTGCCAAATACAGAAGTAACAAGCCCTACGGAAGGTGAGAGGCAGGCAGCAGAATGCAAGGAGTATGTTTTATCTGACATCTTAGTCTCATTGATCTCATTTGGAAAGCAAATCTATAGATTTCTTTCTCTTTTTTTCTTAACTGTATGGAAAGAAATTCATTATGGTCCAGTGAGTCAATATAAAATTCTAATAAAGAAATTATTTTGATACCTATTTTGTGGATGGCTCATTATGACATCCAAATGACTCAAGTATATTAAAATTATTCACTGCCATAAATTACACTGATGTGAAAACATTTCTTTACAAAGGGAGTTCCATTAGCATGACTTATATAACCAACCCCCAAAATATTTTCACAGAGATAATATTGAAATGTTTTTAATACTTTGTCTGGGTCCAGTGTTTAAGGCTGCTTTTAGCCTGTAGGGTAAGAAGATGCTATTTAAGTTCAAGACATGGTTTTAAGTTTGACTTGTCATACTCTGGACTTGTTTGCTATGCTTCTTGGACTACCCTGCTGGTTCTTTCTGATTTTTTTCTATTATATGCTATGATAATCAGCTTTTCATTACTATAAAAAATTCTTGATATGGTCTATTTAAAAGAGGATACATTTGCTGGGCTTGCAGTTTTAGAGGATTCAGTAGATGAATGGTTGCCCATGTTGCTTCAGGGTCTATGGCAGAGGAGCATATCATGACAGCAGCCTGTGGCAGAGGAAGTGCATTCACCTCATGGCTAGGACAAGAGAGACAGACAGACAGAGACAGAGACCCAGTCCCACAATCCCCTTCAAGTACACATCCCCAGTGACCTAAGACCTCCCACTAGGGCATAATTCTTAAAGGCTTTGCTACCTTCCCACATTGCTGCAGTGAGAGACTGAGCCTTTATTTAACACAATGGGCCTTTGAGGGACATCCTAGTTTATAACTATAGTACATGCTACCCAAACTTCATCATGAAGACATTGTTATTGATGCACTTTAAATTTCTCTAAGAAAAACTGAAATTAAAACCTAGTCACACATATGATTGAAAGGAGCTTAAGGTCAAAAGATGTCTTTTTTTTTTTTTTTTTTTTTTTTTTTTTTTTTTTTTTTTTTTTTTTTTTTTTTTTTTTTTTTTTTTTTTTTTTTTTTTTTTTTTTTTTGTGGTACCAGGTATTAAACTCAGGCCTTTGTGCATCCAGGTTAGGTGCGGTACCACTTGAGCTAAATCCCCAGCCCCAAGATGTCTGTCTCTTTAATCCCAGGATTTTAATAAGGCTTCCTTGGGCATAGTAAGTGCCAATGTATTTTCTACAATGAGTTAGTGAGGAATAGAAAAATAATAGCTATCTAACACTAAATCAGTAGGTAAGGAGCTAAATTACATATAGTTCTAGTTAACAGTGGCCCTCCCAAAATTCACATCCAGTTGGAATCTGTTTTTGATCTTATTTGGAATAGGTTCTTTGCTAATATAATCAAGTTAAGATGAGGCCATACTAGAGTAGAGTGAGACTTAAATCTCATAGGTCTGGTGGCCTAATAAAAAGAGGGAAATTTAGACACAGAGATAGACACACAAAGGAAAAGTCCATATGAAAACAGAACCAGGCACTGGAAGGATACATCTAAAAGCCAAAGAGTATCCAGAATCACCAAGTAATCAGTAGAAGCTGAAAAGGCAAGCGAAAATTCTTACATAGTCTCTAGAGGAAGCATGGCTTTGCCAGTCCCTTGATTTTAAACTTATACTCTCCAGACTTGTGAGAGAATAAATTTCTGTTGCCTTAGGCCACAATTTGTGGCATTTTGTTATAGCAGCCTAAGAAACTAACGCAGGTATTATATAGGTGGGAAGTATTTTATGACCCCTTCAGTGTCTCTAGATTGTATCACCAAAAACTTAAGGAGAAAGTAGAGAAAAGAGGAGGTCACTTTCTATGATACCTATGCATGAAAGAAGGGCCTCTTTGATACCATCTGCTTCCTTTCCCTTTTCTTACAACCATCAGACCGGAGGAAAAATGTGCAAGTCACCTATCACAACTCAGTAACACTCTTGCTGCACAGTGGTGCCTTGACTGGTTCCATTCCCATGTCCTATACTTCCATACCATACCACCCTTCACATTCCCAGTTCCATGCTTCCCATGTATGTCTTAAATCTTAATATCCCTCCTCTGTCCTCAGCTTCCTGTCTTTAAAGCCATTTTACTCCATTGATCAGAGAAATATAGTTGGGTTTCACTCAACCAATAGGGAATCATGCCCAGGACAATTTAAGTGTGATTTGGTGCTCCAATTTTGTGCCCTCTGAAGTCTCCTAGAATTTCTGTCTGCTGTTGTGGGCTTGTGGCTGTGCTATCCCACATACCTTTCTGTAATGATGGAAATATTCCCTATCAGTGCTCTTCAATAGCCACCTTTTCCTGGTACAACTGAGAAACTGAGTTTTTCATTGCAGTTAATTTTAATTCATTTAAACTTTACTAGTTATATATTTATGTGGCTCAAGTATATAGTACAGTTTGAGGCAATTTTTAATCAGACATGAAGGGTCTCACAGATGGACAACACACACACACATGCACACACACGCACTCCCCTCTCTCAAAGATGAATGTTAATTCTCAGCATAAGGAGGAAAAGAAGCATTACCTAACTGTTCCTTAATTTGCAAGGCCATCTCATCCCACAATAGAGTTAATATTCTACATCACTGTGCAAATCAGTACTAGTTTAATTCCTTTCCTCCCATCCCCAGCTCCTGTTCAAATTGTACCCCTTAGGACCACTGAAAATGAAAAATGGGCCCATTAGGGAACCTCCCACCCCTTAATGCTTGTTGCTTTAGCTACATAAAGACCCTGCTGATGCTTTGAAATCACCATTATGAGGGTTTGATTAAGTAACTTCTTAGACAAAGTGCCATTCTTTTTCCCAGTATGAAGGGAGAGGGAATTGGAGGAGGGGAGAAGATAATTCTTTCAGTTACTGTTACTGTATCAATAATTCCTTCAGCTATATTTCTAGCCTCTCTCTTTCTGATAGTTCTTTCCCACTGGTGGCATAAAGCACTGGGTGTGAATTTCATCTCTGCTGTTTTCCTGAGCATGTCCAACTTGTACTTCTCAACAGTTTGTGACCTTGCAAAATTCCTAAAAGGTTTTACATGGGTCTAAATCATACCTAACTGTGTAGATTAAGTAAAATAAAATTATGGCATGCTTTGAAAAATATTCTATTTCTCTTCTTTTCTAAGGACAATTTAAAAGTCAAACTGCAACTTCCCTATAAACAGACACTGAGAATTTGGGAACTGCCACCAAGAGATGTGAGAAGCAGTGCCTCATGCGCACTGGGGGGCACCCGACATCTGTATATTTGCAATTCTTCAAACAAGGGAGGTATTCTATCCTAACCCCAAGACAGCTGATGAGTGTTCACTCACAGGGAAAGCATGGCCTGGGAGTAGGTGGGGATGTGGCTTGCTCTGAGCCCAGCAATGAGTGTTAAAGTTTGTGGTTGTAGCAACATTAGTTCCTGATCTAACACAGTCAGATGCAAAGCCTTTCAGCTTCTGGCTTTACCCACTCAGGATTTAAGAGCATAGACTTTGTTTCTCTAACTTGAACCAGCCTAAGTCAGCTGAGTGTGCCTTTCAAGATTTTTCTCATTTGAGAGCGGCTGTACAGCCCTGTTTGATCAATAATAAAGTAGTAATCTAGCCACTCGAGCAGAGCACAACACGGACCTTGATTTTCAGAGACACATTCCTGGTCTGAAGACACCTCAGCCAACCACCTGATAAGTGTGAATCTCTGGGACAATGGAGACACCCTGATTACCTGGAAATTCTGTCCCAAGATTTGATGACCTGCAGTGACTGCATCAGTCTTCCTCCAATGTTTGGACTCAGAGCTGCATCCTAAGCAGCCCAGGCCAAGGCTGTATTCAGTGGCCTTGTTCTTCAACATTTCCCATTGCCACGTTCACCTTTTCCTTCTTCCTACTGTGAACCCATATTAGAGTCATTAAAAATTAACAATTTCATAGCCTTTGTATACACAAACAATAGACTCACTGAGGAGAAATTGGGGACTCAATCCTTTTCACAATAGCATCCAAAAAAATGAAATATATCGGAATAAATTTAACAAAGGAGGTGAAAGACCTCTACTCTGAAAACTTCAGCACTCTGAAAAAGGAAAAAGAAGTTATCAGAAAATGGAAAAATATCCCATGTTCCTGAATAGGAAAAAACAACATTGTCAAAATGGCTATACTCCCACAACTATTATATAGATTTGATGCAATCCTGATTGAAATCTCAACAATATATTTCACAGATCTAGAGAAAATTATCCAAAAATTCACCTGTAACCACAAAACACCAAGAATAGCAAAAGCAATTCTAAGCAACAAGGACATAGTGGGAGGTATTACAATCCCCAACTTCAGACTTTACTATACAGCCACTGTGATAAAAACTGCATGGTATGGGCAAAGGAACAGACCTGAGAATCAGTGGAACAGATTAGAAGATCCAGGAACAAATCCAGATACACTAAGCCACCTCATGTTTAACAAAAGAGCCAAATATCCTCAGTGGAGGAAAGATAGCCTCTTTAACAAATGGTGCTGGAAAAACTGGGCTTCAAAGACTAAAGCTAGACCTATCTCTGCCATTGTGTACAAAACTAAAATCAAAGTGGTTTAGAGACTTACATGTAAAAACAGAAACATTAAATTTGCTGCAAAACAGTTAGGTAAAACTTGGAGACACTGGTTTAGTGAAAGACTTTATTAACAAAACGTCTATAGCATGAGATCCAGCAGAAGAAATCAACAAATGGGATTTCTTTTTATTAAAAACCTTCTGCACAGCAAAGGAAACCATCAGCAGAGTGAAAAGAAAACCAACAAATTTGGAAAGGATCTTTACCAGGTGTCTCTCAGACAAAGGCCTACTATCTAGAATATATAAAGAGCTTAAAAAATCACTCCCCCAAATTTAAAGACCCAGTTAAAAAATGGGCATCTGAAATGAAGATGCTTTTTAGAGGAAGAAGTAAAAGATGCCAAGAAGCATATGAAAAAATGTTCAACATCGCTGGTCATTCAAGAGATGCAGATGAAAACAACACTAAGATTTCATCTCACTCCACAAAGAATGGCTGCTATCTCAAAATTAGCCAGCAACATATGCCAGCAAGTCTGTGGTGAAAAAGGAACCCTTCTCCACTGTTGGTGGGAATGTAGAATTGTACAATGTCTATGGAAGTCAGTGTAGAGATTCCTAAAAAAAAAAAAAAAAAAACTAGGATTAGCAGTCTTATTTTACCCTGCTATTGCTCTGCTAGGAATATACACAAAAGAATTAAAAGAATCATATCATAGTGACATTTGTGCATCCATGTTCATAGCAGCTCAGTTTGTGATAGCTCAATCTGGGAAACAACCCAAATGCCCATCAACTGGAGACTGGATAAAGAAGATGTGGGTTTTCCATAAAATAGAGTACTACTCTGCCATAAAGAATGATAAGTTTTAGACATTTAAACTCAAATGGACATACCTTTAGGACATACTCATAAGTGAAATAAATAGGTCAAGATGTGTAAATATCATATCTGTTCTCTGGTACAAAAAGCTGAAGATGTTAATGAGTTGTAGAATGTATGATGATATTGTGAAATAGAAAACATTCTAAGGGAAACATGGTGGAGGAGTAATGAGGAGTAAGGAAAAAATGTGATGCAAGAACTAGCAGAAAGAATCAACAAATGGGATCTCATCCTACTAAAAAGTTTCTGCACAGCAAAAGAAACCACTGACACCACTAAAAGACAACCAAAAACATGGAAAAAGGTCTTTACTAGGTGTTTGTCAGACAAAGGGTTACTATCTAGCAAAAAGAAAGAATTTAAATAAATCAGTCCCCCCAAATTTAAAGACCCAGTTCAAAAATGGGCATCTGAAATGAACAGACACGTCTCAGAAGCAAAAGTAAAAGTAGCCAAGAAGCATATGAAGAAATGTTCAACATCACTGGTCATTTGAGAGATGCAGATGAAAAGAACACTAAGATTTCATCTCACTCCACAAAGAATGGCTGCTATTGTGAAATCAACCAGCAATAAATGCTGGCGAGGCTACGGGGAGAAAGGAACCCTTCTCCACTATTGGTGGGATTGTAGACTTGTGTAACCATTATGGAGATTAGTGTGGAGATTCCTCAGAACACGAGGATTAGAGGTCCCATTTGACCCTGCTATTTCCCTGCTAGGAATATACCCAGAGGAATTAAAAGATTCATATTATAAAGTCATATGTACACCCATGTTCATAGAAGCTCAGTTTGCAATAGCCTAACCTTGGGAACAACCCAGATGCCCATCAACTGGAGACTGGATAAAGATGATGTGGGTGTTTTTTTAATAAAATGGAGTATTACTCTGCCATAAAGAATGAAAAGTTTCATTCATTTATGTGCAAATGGATACACCTTGATGATACACTAATAAGTGAAATAAATAGATCACACACACACACACACACACACACACACACACATATATATATATCATATCTTTCTCTGGTATGAGAACCTGTAGATATAAATGAGTTCTAGAATGAATGATATATTTACAAAATAGGGAATATTCAAAGGGAATGTGGTGGGGAAACGTAAGGAGGGGAAAGAATAAATATAATTTGGAAAGAAAAAGAAACAGCATGTATATAAGGGGTGGGGGGATGGTGTATGGGTAGGGATATGGGTAAAAATGAGAATGAACTGTCATATACTGGTACAAATTCCCCAATATTGAGTGTGATTGTGAGCTGTATATAAAATGTACCAATAAAGAATTCAATTTTAAAAATGTGATGGTAATAAAAGGGAAACAAAGCTTATGTATTTAGGGGTGAGGGGTTGGTGGTTGGGTAAGAGAATGGGAAAAAAATGAGAATTAAATTGTGTCATATAGTGGTACAAATTTCCAATATTGATGTGTATATACAATGTGTCAGTAAAGATAAAAAAAATTTTTAAAAGATTAAAAACTAAAAAAAGAATAATTTCGGGCCAGAGATTTGGCTCAGTGGTTCTAGCACCTGCCTCACAAGCGCAAGGTCCCTGGTTCGATCCCTGGTAACCACATACAACAATACTGGGTGTGGTATGCCCACTGGCAATCAGTACCTCATAGCACAGATGCCGGGCTTGGTGGCTCAAGCCTGTAATCCCAGCATTCGGGAGGCAGAGGCAGGAAGATTGCTGAGTTCCAGGCTTGCCTGGGCTACATAGTGAGCTCAGGGCCAGCCTGAACTACAAAGCAAGACCCTGTCTCAAAAAAAAAAAAAGAATATTTCACTTTCAATGCATAAGAAGACTAAATAATGAAAATTTCAGGCTACACTTCTCCTTTTTAGAATTTTTATGAATTCTTTAAATAAATATTTATTGAATTTATCACATGCAAAAATCTGTATTAGACCTGCGGATACAAACAAACCCATGGACTAATAGAGCTCCCACTATTTTTAAGCAAAAAAACAAGTCTTTGCAAAATTGTTCAAATAGATGCTATGTGTTGTGTATAACGTCCTCCAAAAGCTTCATGTGATCATAGAGAGGACTTTCTAGAGGTGGCTGGATCTAGGTATGATGCTAAAATTAAGTGTGTGATACTGAGATTAAGGATATGTGATTACTAAATTAGTTACCTGATTGGTTTAGCATAATTCTAGGTGTGGATGATGGGAAGGTACCACCTTCCTGAGTGAGGGTGGTACCACCCAAAGGACCCCTAACCTGCAAGAGGTAAAAGGGAGAGAGGCAGCAGCTGCTGCTGCTGCTGCTGCTGCTGCTGCTGCTGCTGCTGCTGCTGCTGCTGCTGCTGCTGCTGCCGCCGCCACCTCATTCCTTTGCTATTTTAATATCTTCTGCCCACCATGAACTATTTCTTCTCTGCAATACCTCTCTGCCATGCCACCCAGCCTTGGATCCAACCAATGATGAGCTGAAACCCTACAAACCATGGGCTACAATAAATCTTTCTTTCTTTAACTTTGGGGTTCAGGTATTTTGTCTCAGCAACAAGAAAAGTAACTAAGGCAGATGCCAGGCAGTGGAGTTGGAAAAGTCTGGTTGCAGGTGTCAGAGAGATGTGAATGTAAAAGAATAACAGGGTACCGGTCTCTTTAGGTTTCCTTTTACCTCTCTGGTATTCCCTTTTTGAGATACTTTTCTGGTTTCTCCTCACTTTCGCCTTTCTTAGGCAAAGGAAGGTTCCCAGCTGCAGCTTTCCTCTTTCCATCTATATTTACCTCTGATGGCCTCATAGTTTTACATATAACCTCCCTATTATTTGGTTCTTCAGCCTTGATAAATTTCTCAACCTCTGACCTCACCTCCAAATACCAGACTCACCTAACTTCCCACTTGCCTTTGTTTTGTTTATTTGTTTTGATGCTACTATGATTTGAATGTGTTTTATCTCCAAAATGTATGTTAAAATTTGGTCCCCACTATAACAGTTTTGGGAAGTGGGGCTTTTAAGAAGTGATTAATTCATCAAAAAGGATTAATGTGGGCCAGAGATTAAGCTCAGTGGTTCCAGGGCCTGCCTCACAAGTGCAAGGTCCTGAGTTCAATCCTGGTAACCACATACAATGCTGGGCGTGGAGACTCAAGCCCACCAGTAATCAATACCACACACCACAGTGCCAGGCGTGGTGGCTCATGCCTGTCATCCCAGCATTCAGGAGGCAGAGACAGGAGGATTGCTGAGTTCGAGGCTTGCCTGGGCTACATAGTGAGCTCAGGGCCAACCTGAACTACAAAGCAAGACCCTGTCTCAAAAAAAAAAAAATCCTTGCCAGATGCTGACACTTTTCTCATGCACTTAGCAGCCCCCAGGACCATGAGCCAAAATAAATCCCTGCTCTTTGTAAGTTACTCAGGTCTTTTGTTATAGCAACAGTAAAGAAACTACACAGATGTCTACTTGTGATCTCCCATTTAATGGCTGCAGAACTGAATTGTGGTCTCTTCTGACAGCCTGCTCCTCTCACCTACTCATCTCAGCTGAGGGGAGCTACACCTTCACAATTGTTCAGGCCAAGTTACGCTGGACTGCTGGCTGCCCCCCCCCCCCCATCTCATGTCATCCTGGGTCTTTGAGTCAAACTTTTCCTCTCTCCTCCCTCTACTCCAGCTACTCCACATGAGATAGGGTAAATAGATTCAGGAAGAAGAGAGTTAGACGTCTCCAAGCTTATGACACAGTTCCCCAGCAAAGTTTTGCAGTAAACAAACTAACTGTATTAGTTAGTCCATTTTTGTTGCTAAAACAAAGTACCAAAACCTTGGTACTTTGTGAAGAAAATAAGGTTAGTTTACATTCTGGAAGGCCTGAAGCCTTTGGTTACTTACAGCATGAGACAGGAGTGGATAGGGAAACAGCCACATTACTAGGTCCTGCCTCACAAAGCCTCCACTATAACAGCATGATGCTGAGAACTAGATCTCCATCCAGCACATGAATCTTTAAGGGACAAACCACAGCAGTGATGCTTGATAAACAGTGTTTTGCTTTCTACTTTACTCTTCTTTCCGGTGTATTCCTTGAGTAGGAAATGTCTAAAGAAAAATGAATGGATTGTGGGACTCAGGCAACAAAATACTATTTCCAAGTTTAGACATCTGACTAATGAGTCAACATGTCCTGGCAGGAAGATAATGTCCTGGCAGCGAGAAAAAGTTCATGTAGTCCTGAGGTTCCACTATGATCAAGAAGTCTTCTGCTATAGACTATGGAAGCAGAAAGACCTCAGGGAGAAAATATAAAGCAGAATCCACAGGGTATGAAGTTATGAGTTAATCACAGCTATAAAGGAAGAGAAGCTGAGTGGGCAGGGGCCCAAGATGAGCAGCAAAGGTGTAAGTAACTGTTCAGAAGTAAGGAGAAGCCAGAACAATAAGAATGAGGATGCCTGAACAGCTGCTTCTTCCAGAAGATGTTCCTGGCCTGCAGGAGAACCACTTGTGACATTTTCTCAGCTCCTTCATTCACCTACATACTCAGTATATCACCACTGCTTGGGCACCCACAAAGACTTGCTGACCTCTCTCTCTACAAATAACTAAGGCCATACGGGTTGGGGAAACACACTGTGCCTGTCCTCCTTGTCCCTCACCTCCTTATCCTTGATCTTGCTCTGTCTCAGAGCTCCTCATCCATAGGCCAACCCTCCACGATCAAATAGTTGGAGTGAACACGTATTTTCAAGCTGGGAACACTGGTGAGTGTGGGGATAGGAACAGGCAGCAGAAAGCCCATCTCTGGCTCTGGCCTGGTGAACTGGCTGCACACTACCCTCCTCACCTGGCACAGCTCAGGCAGTGCCCTTTACAGTCAATTGATTAGCAGCACTCAGCTTTTGGTGATTTTCCCTCTGAGAGTTTGAAATCTTACTTTAAAAGAAATAAGAAAATGTTACCTGGGAAAGATGAGAAAACATCACTCCTTACTGTTAGAACCAATGAGCCTCTGTGGTCAGTATTAATTTTCTTGTTAATACCATAATTGTTACCAAATGAAGTGTATTCTATTTTTCCAGCACTTTCCACATGGACAATCTACTCTAAGCCACCCTTTAAAGTTCACTCTGGTATTATTGCCTCACCTACTTATTTATTTCCTTTGTTTAATGTCCATGAAATATTAGCAACATATTTAGTTTTATTTCTAAATGAAGTATGAAATCCAGTAAGAGCTGGAAACACAAAATACTCAAATAGTTTTCACTAGTTATTCAGTTGCTTCTTCAAAGCTTACAGTCTTCTTCTGCTTCCATTTTTATTATTTCTAGCCTTGCAATCACCTTGAGCAAAGGGGTACAAAAAAGAAAAGAAAAATCTCAACAAGAGAAAAAGAAAGGTCTTCTTTGGCTTATAACATGGGTCAAAGGAGAGAGATGCCACTCAGTCCCATGATTAGAGTCAAAGGGAAGCAGGAAGAGCTAAGCAGTGATGGGAGACCTATGATGGGAAGAAGAAAGCAGAGTTCATCAACTTCAAGTTGAGTATTTGTGAGCTTTCTTTTGATTTAAAAAATACTTTTCATATAGTTTTCAAAATTTTAGAAACTGAAAAATCAAAAATATTTTTATGATTACCTGTGTTTTGGATTTTCATGCTTACTGTCTACCTCCACCCCATACCACTATCATTACTAAATGGCTATTATATGCTCTGAGAAAGAGTTGTTCTTTGCTACACCAAAGAGCCCTTACCAGGAAGAATGTAGCATGTCAGAAAATTTCTAGTTTTTATGAAAGTCTTTTTAAAAATCTATGCCTAAATCATCTTAGTGGCTTTTTTTGTAAAAACATTATTATCTACTTCTCAAATCTTTTTATAAAATATTGTGTGACAGGAATTGTAAATCGATGAACAACAGCCATACTGCTAATGATTCATTTTTTTTTTTTTTTTTTTTTTTGGAGACAGGGTCTCACTTTGTAGTTCAGGCTGGCCCTGAGCTCTCTATGGTGCCCAGGCAAGCCGCCGCGAACTCAGCAATCCTCCTGTCTCAGCCTCCCGAGTGCTGGGATGACAGGCGTGAGCCACCACGTCCGGCATTGTGGTATGCGGTGTTGATTGTTGGTGGGCGTGACTCTCCACGCCTAGCATTATATGTGGTTACCGGGGATCGAACTCAGGACCTTGCGCTTGTGAGGCAGGTGCCGGAACCACTGCGCTAACCCTCCGGCCCAATGATTCAATTTTTTGTCCAACACAACAATCATGGTAATAAAAATAACAACTGTATCTATTAGGAATTGTGTTCATCTTCTGAAATAGAGACAGATAGTGGTGACTTGAGCATCTAAGACTCTGCTCATTTAGAAGAAATGTAGAAGCTACTGTAGTGCCTCTCTCATCATCAAAGGTACAGAATCCTTTTATCTTCCTACTCAGACTTCTCCACCTCATAGTTTCCATTTTCAAGATCACAAGATATTTATGAGAGTTCCAACCTTCATGTGCATACTCTAGACAGGAAGCACAAGGAAAGGGGTAAGGGCGATAAAGGCATATGTGCACTGTATATATCACCCTTACGGAACTGTTTCAAATTCTTTTTCTGACTTTGTCTTTAATCAATCATATATGGAAGCTGAAATTTCTAGCATATTCATCTTATCCGGATTAATGTCTTTTCTATTAACAGTCTAGTATCCCTCCTTTGGGGGGATACATCCCTTCCCCTTAAACTCACACAACTCACACACACACACATTTATTTTATGGTATTTTTTTCAGGATCAATACTGTACTTCCCATGACGAAACCCAAAAGGACAATTCTTTCACTCCCTGCCTTCTGGGAGAGGAACATGTGAGAACAAGTAATCCAGGCTCAGTGATTCAAACACTTATAGTAGCTCCTATCTTAGATAATAACATTACAAAATTTGAAAAGAGTGAACAGAAAGGCAATAGCAGCAGATAAGTACCTTCTGGAAGTTCTTCTGTTGTCAGCTCTTCATTATGGTCCTCACAAGCTCCTCTGTGACTGCATCATCAATGTCCAGACCAATACTCTCACCATGGACACAGCGTCCTCCACTACCTGTGCATCAGACCCTTTAAAGTCACATTCAGTGACACATTCGGCTACAGTTTCTTCCAGGCTGACTTTATTCCAGGAGGAGTTTCTTCCAGGCTGTGACAGACATCATTCCAGGCTTCATCAATGAGCTAATGCAGTGGAGGACATTGAAAGGTTTCTACTCTTTCAGAGTCCTGACCCTTTCAGAGTCAAGGATGTCTCTTTAGGGACTAAAACACTTGGTGTGCAGCTTCTTTGGGTTGCAGGTCACTTGCTGGTCCACAGGCAGCAGAAGAGGTGTCACGCTGGAGTGGAGGAACTTGACTTTTATGAAGGCATACTCTGTGTCCATATTATTCACCAAGACTGGAAAGTACCAGGGCCATCAGAAGAAGGTACCTTTCAGGCAGTTTCCTGTCAGAAAGATACTTCTGAATGGTGAGTCTGAACACCTCATGCAGCCATTCCATGAACAGTTGCCTGGGACCCGAGCTTTCACAAAGGCCCTCCATGTGACAAGCAGTCTGGCCTTATTCATAGTCTGTTCCTTGCATGCAGGAGTGGTTGGGAATGGCTGCTTAATCAGACCAGCATTTGCATTTGCACACAGCAAAAGAGCCAATCTGCCCTTCACGAGCTTCTGGCCTGGTAGTGCCTTTTCCTACTGCATGATATATGTTCTTTTCTGCATCTTCTTCCAGAAGAGCCCTGTTTCATCACAGATGAACACATGTTGAGCGACATGTCCTTCTGCCTCCATGAATTGTGCAAATTCCTTCTTGCAGGCTTTTGCAGTGGCCTTGTCAGAACAGGAAGCCTCCCCATCTGTTATCACACTGTGGATGCTGCTTCTCTTGCAGGATTTATCAAACCACCCTCTACTGGCTTTAAATTCATCACCTCTTGCACTGGCAGAGGCATTTACTTACAGTAAATCTGTGTGCTATTTTCTCACGTTTCCACAGATCACAGCTTCACCAACACTATCACCTGCAGCTGTTTCTCATTCAACCACACTAACAAAAGTTTTTACACCTCTTCCAGCACTTGTGTCCACTCCCATCATTATTCCTTTTGCAATATCAGCTCCTTTGATGGTATCTTTATTCTTCAAAATAGTCAAGATTATCAACTTCACTATATTGAACTCTGAGGCCGGATCAATCACATGAATACACACAAAAGCTCATGCTTTTCTACAATTTCCTTGGTCAATTCAATTGGTATTTTTTTCAAAACCTTCATATCATTCTTGCTATTATTGTTACCTTCATTTCTGCTCTGCACTTTTCTTTCAGCACCATGCTTACTCTACTTTCTTTGAAGCTATGCTGCATTGAATAATACTGTATAGTACTGTCTCTGCTTTTAAAAGCATACATAAAGCTTCACAGCAAATCTGCACAGGTCCGTCTGTGACCACGATCTCATCTAGAAGAAACTACGATCATGTGTCAGACCAGGGAAGATGGCTGTGCTCCTATTTGTGCAGAGAATGTGACCGTGGTTATGCTCATCACCCAATGTGAAACATGTGAACAGAAGCAAAATTTTACTGAATACTTCTGTTCATAAACTGAATTGTTCATGAACAGAAGCATTCGTGAATGGAGAATATATTAGGAAATTGTTGAGAATAAAAATTGAGTTCATGTGGACTCTTAAGACTCTGTATAAAAGCTCTTTTCTTCTCTGTTTTATTGTGTGACTTCCTTTAATTACTAGTAATTTCTTCCCTTCCATAACTTTGGTTTCCTCTTCATGGTCTTTTTGTCCTCTGTGCTAGGAATCAAACCCAGGGCCTCACACATGATAGGCAGGAACTTTACAACTGAGCTATACTCCCAAACTGCTTTGTGGCCTCCTGAATGAAGTTTACATGACTTTTCTGCAGATATGCTATTAGGGAAGCACTTCAATTTCAAGCTTCATATCTTTTTATTTAAAATTTTGACATGGAACTGATTAATGAGTGTGACTCAGGGATATATTCTAGACAAATCAGCTGTAACAAAAAGAGGGAGGCTCATGACTGGATCTTCACCAAAAGCTGCCAGAATAGGGATGGTATAAGACGACACGACAATCAAATCTTTAAGGGATATAATATGATATGAGGATGTGACATGACATCATGCTATAAGAAGGGCTGTGCATATCACAATTTTTGGAACACATACCTAAGATGTCCAATTATTTATGTTTTGAGCACCTATAGTTTACAAGTTCAAGAATTGAAGAGATTAAAAAGAAGGTAATGCATGTATGTCTTCAAGGGCTTTACAATACACACACACACAGAGATAAGGAATTAATAAACACCTGGCTAACTGTTCAAACATATTATTCACAGATGATGGAGAAATTCAAAAGAAGGAAAGACCACATTGATCCAGGTGATAATGCAAGCCTATGCAGAGAAGGAAAATTTGATTATTTTCAGGGGAAAGAAGAAAAGAGTGATGTAGCATCCCAAACTGATGGTAAGAGTAGGGAAGAGCTGGTGACATCTGAATCAGTAATGAATAAGTAGGATAAGAGACAGGATCTGAAAAAATAAAACCCCAGAGAAACCCTAACACAATCTGTAGGTTTAGCAGAGGAAAAGGGGAGGATATACACATTTAAATTTGGGTTGCTAAGATAGACATTCACAGTAAGATTCTGATCATGGCAAACTATATCATTAGAACCAAACTTAGTAATGAAAAATGGGGCAGCAGAAAAAAATGCCTTTCTCAAAAGCATCAGAGAACAATGAAAAATGGAGTAGGATTATTGATCTAGGACTGAGAGATGATGTTACTCTCAGAGTTAAGCCTGCCTTCCAAGGCACTCTCTTTTGGCCATGTTTGTTAGTTCCAGAGAAAGTGAATTACAGGCTGATAAACATATCTCTCATTTCTGCAAGGGAAAGAAAAAACAAGAGTCCAGACATCACCATAGGGAAGCTGACACGTCTTCCTGGACTGAAACTCTGAAGTATACAAGTTGCCTTATGGACCATGGCTCAACTTTAAATCATTTTAAACCCTAAAATTGAACTGAGGTTGTCTTAAATTGCTAAAACCCTCAAGCACCTAGCAAAAGCAAGTACAAATTTTCTTTGGTTGGAGACAATAACTGGAACCTCAAAGTATTCCTACAAGCAATTTGCAATATAATATCCAGCACACAATCCAAAATAACTGGGCACAGGAGGAATAAAACTACATGGGCCAAACTTGCAAGAATATCAGACAATAAAAACAGACCCAAAGGATCTCTAGACAGTAGTTCCACCACACTTAAGACTTTAAAGAAACTATGTTTCCTACACTTAATAACTTAAGACTGAAATTTCTGACAAAGAACTATAAGCTTTAAAATAGAAATTGTAGTTCTAAATACTATAATAATCGAAAGTTACAAACCAACAGAGAGATCAAATAGCAGGTTAAAAAAGAAAAGGTACTCATGAAGAAAATTATCATAAAGCAGTAGGAAGATACAAAACTATAAATCTAATGCAAGTTTCAAAAGGAAAGAAGATAGGAAATAGGATGGAAGCAATAGTGGAAAAGAAAATAGTTGAGAAGTTTTCAAAACTGATCAAAGCCATCAAGTCACTGATCCAAGAATTCACATTAAGGACAAATGAAAAGACGTTCATACCATACTAAACTGCTGAGAATACAAACACACACACACATACACACCTTAAAACAAGATAAAGAAACCATTGAGTCCTCTATAATATAAAAGCAGGGCTCCAATAATCAAAATAAAGAATTTCTACCAATCAATTAAAATGAAAATTCTAAAAGGCAAATTAAAATCATAATGGGATACACCACCACACATTCATGAAAATGACAATAGGATACTGAATATCTTTCCATATGCTTACTTGACATCTACATATATTCTCTGGTGAGGTATCAGCTTAGATGTTTTGCTCATCTTACAATGGAGTTGCTTGTTTCCTTGTTGAGCTGTTCTTTAATAATATATGTACAAAACTAATAAAGACATTAAAAATAGCGAAAATGCAATGGTGAAAGTGTAAGAGGTCTCTCTAATATCTCCAAAACTTTTCTATAAACCATTCTAAATATAAATTATAAAATAAAAACTTATTTTGAAAAAGAACAGGATAAAAATATAATCATTTAAAGGAAAAAAAATGACCATAGGAAGTACTAGGTGAAAATATGGCAGAAAAGTAATTCTCATGCCTTTATGATATGCTAAAATTATGAACTCCTTTTTAGTACCGCTAAGGACATACATCAACCCCAAGACTCAGTAATTTCCCATATGATTACTGGAAACTATGTATTAGATAGTTTATATCAGAACTGTTTGAAATAGCCAAAACTAGATACCATCTACATGAGTATAAACAGCAAGATGGAAATCTTGTGTGGTATGATCACATAATAAAGCTATATGTATCACTAAAAAATTAACACTTTAAAACTTCACACAGTAAAATGGATGTGTATCAGTGTTGAGCAAGTCATCAGACACAAAAGAACCTATAATATGCTACATAAAATTCAAAAAGCCTATAAAACTAGTGTTCAGGAATGTATATGAGTGGTAAAATTATTCCTATCTAAATTTATTTTAAAATATATTGCAGAAATTAAGATTATATATAGTATTTAATAATAACATTCATGTAAAAAGAAACACTTTTCTATCCCAATTTACAAAATAGTTTTAAATCACTCTCAGAAGGTCTCAATGACATATCTTTTATTTATTTTAAACATAACTATGACTTCTTCATTTATTAAATCATAAAGTGACAACATAAATTTAACTAAGATATTTTAAAACAATGAGTGGTAAAATTATTTTTAAAAATCAAATAATAGCCGGGCGTGGTGGCTCACACCTGTAATCCCAGCACTCGGGAGGCAGAGACAGGTGGATTGCTGAGTTCGAGGCTTGCCTGGGATACATAGTGAGTGCAGGGCCAGCCTGAACTACAAAGCGAGACCCTGTCTCAAAAAAAAAAAAATCAAATAATGATTTCCACAAAAGTCAAGATACTACTATCGTGGGAAACACAGAAAAGTTGAAATTGAGGAAGGGGAGTTTGGTGAGTGCTGGGTCTGTTCTATTTTTTTTTAACTTTACTGGTATTTACTTAGCGATAGGTCATTATTCACATACTTTTGTGCATTTTTCTATGTAAATTATAGGACAAAAATAAAGGTTTTCAAGGCAGAAGTGAAGCCAAGCATTCATATACAATTACACATTGCATAACGACTAAATATCAAGTCCTTTGATAATCACTCCACGTGTATTAAATCATATAATCATCATAATGAGCCTTTGAACATTTCCTCTCTGTCACTCCCACATTTACTGAGCCTTAATTTTCTTACAGTAAAATGAGGACTATTATGAACCTACCCTATGAAGTTAGGTGAATTAAATGAGTTATAGGCAAAGCACTTAAAGCTTGGGACATAGCTGTGATTTTATTACAGGATAGTAAAACCAAATAGCTTGCACAAACCCAGACAGCCAGTAAGAGAGAAACCAGAACATGAGTCTGCCAGTCTTAGAGATGATGCTTTTTCTCTTTACCAAAGTGACAGCTTCCCACAAGTACTCTGGGACACCTCCCCCTGGGTTAGGGACAAGGTCTGAGCTTCCTGAAAGAGCAGAGGGCTTGGTTCTCCATGTGACCTGACATAACTTTATTTATGATGGCTGGCTGCTTTGGCTTTAGAACTGGAAGCTGTCCTGTCATCAGCCCAAGCTACCAGAGCACAGGAAATGCCTTTGGTCTCTAGGCACCCAGAGTATGGCCTCTTGCTTTGTGACCATGCGTTCCACAGTGTAGCACCAGGGTCACAGCCAGCCCTGGACCTCCTCTGTCACCCTTCTGTCCAATCCCTTGAGCCTCAGAATTACTGAGCCCAGAAAGGGACTAAGAAAACAGTGAAGGGGTGAGAAAGCAGGGCAAGTGAACAAAGGAGAGAACATCTCTCTTCGTTTCAGTTTTATGGTTCTTGTTTTCTTTTTTCAAGTCTGTTTTTGGTATCTCCTGTTTAGATGAGATCTTGTTCTTGAAGTCAGCAGAGTGAGACATGCACAGCAAACATTCCCTCTTACCTGCTCTGGACTTCATCCCACTTAATAAATCAGTCAAAGCCTATATAATATTTTATAGTTTACAAAGGACTTTTCCAGCCATCGGTTTTCATTACAACTGTGGTGGCAACCTCTAGCTTCAGCTCTAACAGCATCTCAGCATGAGATTAGAGGTTATCATTCCCACCCTCCTAACAAGAAAATCTGACTATGGAAAACCAGTGACTTCTTGCAACCATGGGAGAAGTGAGATTACAGAGAAAACCTCCAGATCTCACAGACATGTCAGACAGTCCAGGAAAACACAGCTGAGATCTACTTAGGGAGGACGGAAGCCACCAGAATGGCAAACTGGTTGAAACAATGAAATGGAAATTTTGAGAAACCAGTGGAAGCTAAGCATGCATAGCAGAAGAGTGAGTGATTGCTGGGGCCCCCGTCACAGTGAGTCCCCATTTCATCTCCAGGACTTCTCTGACAGCTCTGGCAGGAGAAGAAGAGGAATTACTATGAAATAAAACCACCACTTTTTCAGCAGAGTCGTGCACCAGAAGTGTGCAGGGCCCATAAAATCAGCACTTTTCATAACAAGGGCTACCTTCTGAGGAAAAAGATTTTGCTTCAGTCTTTTTCCAGTAAGAAAGAAGAAATTCCCCCTCCTTCACCCCTCTTCAATGTTTCTGTCTCATCAAAGAAGAAAAACAATCAACTAGATTAAGGGGTTCGAGGAAATCAGCTGGGAACGCCTCAGCCAGAGTAGGGGCTAGGGAGCTGGTGGGGAAAAGTATCACCCCTGGAGAAATGCATGTGAAGGTCACAGTCCTGAGGCACTGATCCACTGCAGGACTAAAGCTTAATCATGAAATTAGAGATTGCTCCTTCCTTATCACCATACCAACAGGACTCTGGCACAATAACAGCAGATTACTTCTAGAAGAAATGCAAGACACAATCTCTCTAAGCAGGAACATACCGAAAAGATCAAAGTGAAGAGGAAACAAAAAGAACACTAAGGGAATCCAAAGCTTCCGGTATCTATAAACTACTGTGAACATATACTTTAGCTCCTGGTCAGCTTAATACAAATCCATGCCCAGGCAACATTTTTTTTTTTTTTTTGCTTTTTGAGACAGGGTCTCGCGTTGTAGTTCAGGCTGGCCCTGAGCTCACTATGGTGCCCAGGCAAGCCGCAGCGAACTCAGCAATCCTCCTGTCTCCGCCTCCTGAGTGCTGGGATTACAGGCGTGAGCCACCACGTCTGGCACCCAGGCAACATTTTTACCTCACCTCCAATCACTTAATACAACATGGTCATCTTTCAACAGCAAGAACAACAAATTATAAGTCATGCCAAAGAAAAAAGAACTCAAGTTGAGGGTTAAAGTGTTAATCATATATAACAAAAACATTTTAAAGAGAAAAAGTCTACAATCCCTCACATTAAAACCAATAAAGAATTCAATTTTTAAAAACTATAAAAAAAAAACAAAGATAAAAGAAAATCCTAAAGAAGCCAGAGAAGAGAGAAACAAATGTTACCTACCTATGGAGCATCAGGGCAGGCATGGTAATGGCCACATCTGATCCCAGCACTCTGAAACAAAGATAGTAAGAGTTACAGCTGAGGGTGATGGGGAGCCCTCCTACACCCAGCCGCATGGTGACTTTAAGGCCAGCCCAGACTGCGTAGTGAGATCCTGCTGTATCAAAAAACTAAAACAGGGGCAGAAATTTAGCTCAGTGGTTTTGGTGTCTGCCTAGCAAGTACAAGGTTCTTGGTTTGATCCCTGGTAACCACATACAACAATACCAGGCATGGTGACTCATGCCCACCAGCAATCAGTACCACACACCACGATGCCAGGCATGGTGGCTCATGCCTGTAATCCCAGCACTGCAAGGCAGAGGCAGGAGGATTGCTGAGTTCAAGGTTTGCCTGAGTTACACAGTAAGCTCAGGGCCAGCCTGAACTACAACGTGAGACCCTGTCTCAAAAAAAGAAAAAAAAAACAGTTATAGTGTACTTCTCCTTAGAAATCATACAAAAAAGAGAATGAAATATTTAAGGTATGAAAAAGACCTAGAATTCAATATCCTCCAAAAGCAAGGAAGAAATAAAGATTTTCTCAGACAAACATACAGTGAGAGAATTCATGGCAAGTAGATCTTCCCTGCAGGAAATCTCAGTAGTTCTTCAGGCAGAAGAAAACATCCATAGGTCAGAAACTTGGATGTACATAAAGAAAAAACATAGGAGAATGAATAAATGAAGGCCAAGTAATACATTTTTTCTTTTTTTTTTTTTTTTTTGCTTTTTGGAGACAGGGTCTCACTTTGTAGTTCAGGCTGGCCCTGAGCTCACTATGGTGCCCAGGTAAGCCGCCGCGAACTCAGCAATGCTCCTGTCTCTGCCTCCCGAGTGCTGGGATGACAGGCATGAGCCACCATGTCCAGCATTGTGGTATGCGGTGTTGATTGTTGGTGGGCGTGTCTCCACGCCCAGCATTATATGTGGTTACCGGGGATTGAACTCAGGTCCTTGCGCTTGCAAGGCAGGCGCCGGAACCACTGAGCTAACCCTCCGGCCCTACATTTTTTTCTATTCTTAACTGATCTACAAGATAACTTAGTGTGTATTTGAATGCATATAAGAATTGCAATAAGAGCAACACTATATTGGATAAGCAAAAAATCACATCAATTGCTATAGAAAAAGATTTGGACAAAAATTCAATAACCAGTCATGACAAAATCTTAAGTAGGAATTAAGCAGAACTTTCTCTACTTAATAGAGTACCTATAACAACTGACCATGATTAATGGTAAAAGACTGGACTTTTTCCCTCTCAGATCAGAAACAAGGCAAAGGCATCATTGCACTCTTACTCAAGAATTCACTGAAAGTCCTAGGATAAGAGAAGAAAAAAAAGTACATAGACATGAAAGAAAGAAAGAATACTGTCTTTTTTTCACAGATAACATATAATTTTTTAAATATGGAAAACCGTAAGGAATCTATCAGAAAAACAAAAGCAAGACTCTTGAAACTAATAATGAAGTACAATAAGGTCTCAAGACACAAATTAAATATATGAAAGTCCATTGCTTTCCTATATACTAGGAGTGAACAATGTGACTTTGAAATTTTAAAAAGTATCATTTAAAATCGCAAAATATTAAATATTTTATGTAAATCTTACAAAATATATACAGGGTCATTATATAGTAAACTATAAAACACTAATTAAATATATGAAAGCATTAAATAAATAGAAAGCTAGCCTCTTCCTGAATTGAAATACAAATATTGTTAAGATTTTAGTAATTTTTAATTTGATATATAAACAGATTGCAATCCCATTCAAAATCCTACCAAGGTATATCACTCTTATGGGTAAATTGTCAGTCACAAGTATGTACACTGCTGTGTATGTATGAACTGAAATGTATCCCTACAAAATGTATATGCTGGAGCCCTATGCCCAATATAACCATTTTTAGAGACAGGTTCTTTGTGGAAACAGCAAGATTAGATGAGGTCAAGGAGGTAGTGGCCCCGAGCTTGTAGGACTACTATCCTATAAAAAGAAATAAGAGACCTCTCTCTCTCTCTCTCCCTCTCTCTCCTCTCTCCCTCTCTCTCTCTCTCTCTCTCTCTCTCTCTCTCTCTCTCTCTCTGTACCATGGGAGGACAAAACAAGGTAGAGGCATCTGCAACCTAGGAAGAAATTTCTATCAGAATCTAACCATGCTGACACTTTGACCCGGCATCCAGAACTATGAGAAAATAAATTTTTACTATCTAAACCACTCATATTTAATATTTTGTTATGGTAGTTGGAGCAGGCTAATATAGGCAGGAAGGGAAAAAAGCCTAGAATAACCAAAAAAATCCTGAAGGAGGAAGAGAAGGAAGCGAGAAGACTCACATGCCTGAAATGATCAATTCTGATTGTCAACTTGATTAGCTTAAGCGACACCTAGGAGATTAATAAAGAGCATTTCTGGATGAGTCTTTGTGGGTCATATGACTGTGAGAAACATATCTATC
This sequence comes from Thryonomys swinderianus, assembly GCA_004025085.1. Classification (NCBI taxonomy): domain Eukaryota; kingdom Metazoa; phylum Chordata; class Mammalia; order Rodentia; family Thryonomyidae; genus Thryonomys; species Thryonomys swinderianus. Next base: position 42,776 of record PVIC010005128.1, read on the forward strand.
CCTAGCCTCTTCCTCTTCCTCTTCCTCTTCCTCTTCCTCTTTCTCTCTGCTATCCAGCCATCAGAAGTTAAACAGCTTTCTTCTGCCATGTCTTTCCTCCATATTATTGCCATGGAGACAGCTGCCTATAGATCAAAACCTCTCTTTTAAATGTAGGTATCAAGTCTTTTGCCCCACCAATGCAAAACCAACTAACAAATTATTTGATTTTAAGATTTACTGTAAGGCTGCAGTAATCAACATAGAATACTACCAGTGAAAGAACAGAGAAAAGACCAATGAAATGGAAGATAGTCCATACAAAGACTCATATCCACATGGTCAAATTCTCAAGGAATCAATTATAGCCTTTCAAGATATGCAAAATACAAATTCCAACATAGACCTTACATCTTACTCAAAATTCAAAATGAGGGCCAGAGATTCAGCTCTGTGTTTCTGGTGTCTGCCTGGAAAGAGCAAGGTCCTGAGTTCAATCTTGATCCCCGTACCACATACCACAAGGTCAGGCGTGGTGGCTCACGCCTGTAATCCCAGCACTCAGGAGGCAGAGACAGGAGGATTGCTGAGTTCGAGGCTTGCCTGGGCTACATAGTGAGCTCAGAACTAGCCTGAACTACAAAGTGAGACCCTGTCTCAAAAAAAAAAAAAAAAAAAAAAACACAAAATGTAAGACTTCTAAAAGAAAGAAAAGGAGAAAATCTACATGATAATGGATTTGATGATGAGTTGTTAGATACAATACCAAAAGCACCATCAATGAAAGAAAAATATTGATTTTTTTTTAAAAATTTGTAACTGAAATCTTCTAGGAAAGACATTATGAAAAGAATGAAAAATAGACCACAAATTAGGTGAAAATATTTTCAAAGCATATCTGAAAAAAGACATACATCAAAATATAAAAAGAGCTCTTTAAACTCAACAATAGAAAACAAACAGCCAAATTAAAAATAAACTCCAGCCGGGTGTGGTGGCTCACGCCTGTAATACCAGCACTCGGGAGGCACAGGCAGGAGGATTGCTGAGTTCCATGCTTGCCTGGGCTACATAGCGAGCTCAGGGCCAGCCTGAACTACAATGCAAGACCCTGTCTCAAAAAAAAAAAAAAAACTCTAATGACCAAAGCTGGAATGATTTGAGCAAGAAAACAAATAATACAGTACTGGAGTTTAAGCCAAAGCACAAAATAAATATCCATGGATTTATACTGATGTAAATGAAGCAGGAACAAGAAACAAATCCCAGGATGGAAGATTTCCAAATAATTTACATAGATATGACACTTCAAGGAGGTGGCAGGTAACTCTCCATGCCTTACGAGTATGGGCTCCTCGTAGAAAGACTTCCTTCAAAAAACACAATTCAGAAAAGAGGGAAGCATGGGAAGAAACTCTATGAAACAGTGCCTCAGACAAGGCGTCATGGTCAACATCCACAGTGGTAAGTCATGCTGGCCCTAACCACTCTTGACGTGACAAAACAATAGCACTTCACCTCCATGGTTTTTCCTCCAAAAACCTATAACCCCAGGAGGGGTAAAGTGTTTGACTAGGCCTACAAAACTGTTAAAAGCCATCAAAATCAAGGAAAATCTAAAAGTGTCAGAGCTGGGCCAGGGATTTAGCTCATCGGTTCTGGTGCCTGCCTCACAAGCCCACGGACCCAAGCTCGATCCCTGGTACCAAAAAGAAACAAACAAACAAAGCCAAATAAAACTCACAGTAAAAGTGTCACAGCCAAGAACAACCTAAGGAAACATGATGACTACTTTAAATATGGGATCGGAAATATGAGAACAGGAAAAGGACTTCCACTGGGGTAAAGTATAGATTTCCATATTGTTCCATGGTTTGTAACAAATGTACCCTATAAGGTAGGGTGATAAGTGGAGACTCTGTGCTATCTTAGTAACTTTTCTGTAAAGATCTAAATCTAGTTTCTAATAGAAAATATGGATATATATGAAAACCACAATGAAATTTTAAATATAGGACAAAAATTGTAGCTCAGTGGTGCCACATCTCCCTGGTAAGCACGAGGTCCTAAGTTTAATTCCAAGAAAGAAAGAAAGAGAGAAAAGAGAGAAAGAGAGAGAAGAAAGAGAAAGAGAAGAAGGAAGGAAGAAAGGAAGGAAGGAAGGAAGGAAGGAAGGAAGGAAGGAAGGAAGGAAGGAAGGAAGGAAGGAAGGAAGGAAGGAAGGAAAGAAGGAAGGAAGGAAAGAATTTCGGAAGGAAGGAAAAAAGGAAATAAAAGGAATTTTAAATATCCAAATTACATTGCTTTGTCCATCTCTTAAGATCCAGAAACAGAGGCTTGACAAGCAGAATGAAGGATCAGGGTCACATGGACAGGAAGCTGGGCTAAGTCTACTTGATTTTATCGTTTTCTTCCAGTTTGTTTAGATGACCATGACAGACATAAAAGGTAGGAGTGGGGTTGAGGAAAGAGCAGTTTAGCAGGTCACTGAAAATGTGTCCATGCCACTACCTACACCTGTAATCCCAGCCGCTGCCCAGACTAAGGCAGGAAGAGCCAAAATTCCAAACCACACTGGGCAACCTGGGAAGACCTTTTCTCAAAAACCAAAAGGCTGAGGATGTAGCCGGTAATCAGGTAATCATGCCCTGCCCTCCTCACCTGGGTGCCTTTTTGAGGACAGACAGTGGATCCATCCTGCAGCCTTGCCTGGCAATACTAAGGTGACACCCTGGTAACCACACACCTGAGGAGAGTCCTTGAGTGGCCTCTGCTTTCCACGGGGATGTCACTCTCCTCTCCCCTCCCCAGCAAGGTGGATTAGGTGAGGCCCTGAGCACCTTACCAGAGCTCCAAGCCACACACCACTCCTGGCTGCCCACAGCCAAGCTGCCACAGAGACCCTTTCCTCTCTCCTTAGTGCCCACTGCCTCCAGACCCTGCAGGTAGGGCCACTCCTGCCTTTGTCCTCAGCCAAGTTTCTCCCTCCCAGAGAGCAGGGCACACAACAGGCTTTGTCAGAATCTGTGCACTCTGCTCTGTTCTCGCCCTTCCTGGAGTAGCTTGTCAAGCCTTCTGATTTGCAGAGCTTTTTCTCTCCTTTCAAATTTAAAACTGACCCTTTCCTAGTGCTACTTCTCTCTCTCTCTCTCTCTCTCTCTCTCTCTCTCTCTCTCTCTCTCTCTCTCTCCCTCCCTCTCTCCTCTCTCTCCCTCTCTCTTTCTCTCGCTCTCCCTCTCTCTCCCTCTCCCTCTCTCTCTCTCTCCCTCCCCCTCCCCCCTCCCTCTCCCTCTCTCTTTCTCTTGCTGTCCCCCACAGGATAGCCAGGGTGTCTGTGAAAGAAAGAGCTTTATGATCTCATGCTGATGTACCAAGTTCCTCAAGTAGCTACTGGGGTCTTGGCCTGCTGGGTCTGAAAGCCAGTCTCCAGGACCTTGTTTACAGGGCAGGCTGCCCACAGAGTCAAATGGGCTGCTCCCCTACCATGCCAACCTCTGCTTCATAGTCTAGGCCACCACTGAGCTTCCTTTGAAAAGCTGAGATAGATTTGCTGGCTCCTTCCACTTCCCTCCTAATGGGGAACATAGCTACCCTTTCTTGCAGGCCGTTAGGCTGCCGGCCATTCCCTTGTCTTCTGCCCAAGAAATCCCTTTCTAACTTTCAAGGCCACATCTTTGTGGTTGCCGTGAGCACCTTCACACTGGGCCATCCTGAAGTGCTCACACACCATTAGCTGTGTTCCACAGATGCACGTGTAACGCATCCACCTTCCACATGTCTCCCACACCCACCCAGCAAGATCACACAGAGCTTGCTCGAGCTCATTTCCCAAGCTCTTAGTCAAGATCAGATCCTGGAATCTGTTTCCTCCCCCTCTCTCTGCTGTAAGGAGAGTATGGGAGCGCCCAGGATTGACTCCAAGTGTCTTCTGTTTTCTCCTGTGGGCTCCAGTTCATGGTGGGCCTCTCTCCTCTTGCCAGCAAGGCACCAAGGGCACCCATAGTCCATGAAGCCATATGAGACTCGTCCTCCCACACTTAACACTTGTTCCTCCCTAGCCCACCCCATTTCTTCCCCAGAAGGGGCCACTGGAGGCAGGGCAGGATGGGTGGGCTACAAAACAGGAGAAAGGGCTGCTCTTCTCCCAGGTGGTTTTGCATAGTGCAGGTGCCAATGGATGGAACACAGATAACCACAGCAGGGCATCGGGAGTTAAACTAACTATGTTAACAAGTCTAGACCAGAGCAGACATGCCCACATATACTGCAACGCTGTGGGCCACCCTCGGGACAGTCATTTCTGCTCCCCTCATGTAAGTAAAGTACCCACGTAGGGCTGCCGTCAGACACAGGGCTGCAGTTAGCCCATCTGTCACTATGATAGGAATGTGAAACAAATGCCTCTGTCTCTGATACACACAGCCCCTCACCAACGTGCCTTTGGCAAGTGTAGCACAGGCTGGATTTCAGCAAGGCGCCCTTTTGTCATGAGCAACCTATACAACCTTACTAGGCAAACTAACAACATGAGCTACTAAGTAGAGTGAGGCTGATTGTTGATGTCCTGGAGATTTGACCAAAGGAGCTCTGCCAGTTCTTACTGCTAGCACTCCTTCATCTAGAGCTTGGGCATAGCCCCTGTGGCTAAACCAGAGAACAAGCTGTATAGAACATAGTAGCTGTGAGAGCAGAGAAATGGAAAATCAGCACTTTCACTCTCTGCCATTTCTACCTAGGTAGGCATAGGCAAGGATTCTAGTTCATTGGACTGTTGTCTCTTATCTGTTAAATGAAGCCCATAATCTATCCTTCTGAGGGTTGTGACTGAATTCAAGGAGGTCATACAGATATCTAAAGTGTCAGTTCCATAAGAAGAACTCAACAAATGATAGCTGTAATTACTGACTCTCAGAATTGTTTCTCATGTTCTCTCTAAGATCCCATTCTCACGCCTCCATTCATGCCTTAGAGTGAGTCCCCTGCATAAACTTAGCACTTCACCCATATAAAGAGTGGTTGGCTGTGGTGGCTCTCCAACACTGCCCACAAACTCAGGTGCCTACAAAGCAAATACTGGTTATTTACATAATCACCTATCTCATGCATTAGACTGAGTGTCCTCAGGAAGAGGAAAAGGACTTATCATTTTACTTGACCATTAATAGATGTTGAATTAAAAAGTGAACATCAGGGCTGGAGATTTAGCTCAGTGGTTCCAGCGCCTGCCTAGCAAGCGCAAGGTCCCTGGTTGGATCCCTGGTAACCACATACAACAATACTGGGTGTGGTGGCTCACACCACCAGCAATCAGTACCACATACCAGTGATGAGTGTGGTGGCTCACACCTGTAATCCCAGCATTTGAAAGGCAGAGGCAAGAGGATTGCTGCGAGTTCAAGGATTGCCTGGGCTACATAGTGAGCTCAGGGCCAGCCTTAACTACAAAATGAGACCCTGTCTCCAAAAAAAAGTCATCATCAAACCCTCTGATGTTAACTGGCTTCTCAGGGGAGATATCCTTCTGGCCATATTTATTTCTTTAGGCTCTGTAATCCATCAAAAGACAAATCTGCATTAATGTATATTTATCAAATTTATCAAATCCTTTATAAAGAACTAGTTTTAATTAAGGGAAAAGCTAAAAAGTTTGAGGATTGGTTTGGCTTAAATATATAGTAAATATAATCTATATTTTTGTAGCTAAACTCTGCCAGAAGTATCTATGACTATTAGCTATAATGAAAATATTAACTAACATTTTTAATGCTTCCCAGTATTCCATATGCCTAAAAAGTACTAAGCATTCTTACATATTCTACTTCAATTAGTCCTCACAAGCACCTTGTAAAATGGATCCTACTATATTATAAATGAGTAAGCTGAACCACAGAAAACTAAAGCAACTTGTCCAAGGTCACAGAGCTCATAAATGATGAGCTGGGATCTGAATCCCGGAGTCTGGAGGCAGAGGCTTCACCTACAACTCCCTCCTACCACCTCTTCCTAGAAATTTCAAAACAAGGAAAAGACTAACCCTTCTAGCTTCATCTGCCTCTAGTTACATGCTTTTAGCTAACTTTAAAAATCATTAATTGTGGAGGTCACACAGCTGAGCAGTATGTTATCAGTCTCCTACTAGCTCTGCTGTAGACCACAGACCTGCAATCCTTTCCTAAAAAATTCTTTCCTTGCCACTCTGAGCATGTAGCTCTTCTTAACCACTTAAGGAATGTTTTTCCCAAACTAGAAGCACCAGAATGATTTATCAAAAATGTTCCTGATCTCTCCCCTCTCCCTCAAGGTTGATGACAGACACAAGAATGAGAGTAACCAAGACATTTCAGGGATTTACAGATGCATCGGATGAGTGTGTGCCATACCAAAAGATCACCATGTACCAGGCTTTGCAACATCCATGTGGATCCCTACCAATCAACCACGAGTGCTTTTAGTTGCTGTTGCTTTTATTTTGTGTTGATTATCTCAACCGAAGATATCCATTATGAGTTGGCTGAAGTGTCTCATATCTAATCTATGAGAAAACTACAAATACTCTTCCTGAGATACTCTAGGTGCATTCTATGGCCCAAGAGTGGTCTGCTGGATTTTGAAGCTCATTTTGTTTCATGTCTTTCTGAACACTTTGAAAGGCATAAATTACTTCTCCAAAGCCACTGAAAACAAAAGCAAACTCCTGACCACACAGTGATATCAATGGCTCTCGACCTGACTGACATCTCAAAGAGCAATATTTGCTACCTAACAAACATGTTCATTCCTTTGGAGTCAACGTGGTAAGGTCAAAACTTTGGAGCAGGTAGTGCACTGAGGGCTTGGGTTGTACTGATGAAAAAATGACTCCTTTCAAAACATTTATTGCCTTATAGAAAATCCAGATACTAACAAAATATTATGATGCTGAAATGAATAGGTCCCAATGATGGCATACAACAAATACTATAAAGTAATTTTCTATGTTTGGAATCCTAAAAATAAGAGCGAAGTTTTCAAAGTGATCGAATGGAGTTTGGAGAATCAAGATCTGTCCTGCCGCAAACTTTGCTTTCGCTAAGTGGCTGGAAACATGTTGCCACCAGAATGAACAATTTGATGCCAGTATGCAGAGAGTGCTCAGGGGTCAGCAAAAGTTACATGTCCTTCCACCCAGTTCATCTCTAGCTCATATGTCTCTTCTCTTCTGCTCTTGGAACCTGTATCTAGACCCTGAGCTGAGAGATTTGCTACCTGATTTTCCTTGCTGTTCCCTATCTGGCAAACATCCATCCTTTCTCCCTACTTCAGTCTGACCTGAGAAGAGCATCTCAGAATGCCAAGTAACAGTGGGCCGGAGATTTAGCTCAGTGGTTCCAGCACCTGCCTCGCAAGCGCATGGTCCTGAGTTCAATCCTGGTAACCATATACAATGCTGGGCATGGTGACTCATGCCCACCAGCCATCAATACCACATCCCACAGTGCCAGGCGTGGTGGCTCACGCCTGTAATCCCAGCACTCAGGAGGCAGAGACAGGAGGATTGCTGAGTTCGAGGCTTGCCTGGGCTACATAGTGAGCTCAGGACCAGCCTAACTACAAAGTGAGATCCTGTCTCAAAAAAAAAAAAAAAAAGCCAAGTAACAGTATCTTAGGACACTGAACTCCTACAGGGACAAGGGACCTGGTGATCCACAGGAACTGCAGTGTGGCCATCCTGAAAACCTGATTGAAATTCCACATTATTCTTTCTTCCTCCAGGGAAGCTTTGGTTGGGGTGACTCTTAAACTCTTTCTTCTATAATGCATTTATGCCCTTGGCAGATATTACTGCTAATCAGCCTTCCCTCTTTAGGTATGATCTGGGAAGGGGCTGTACGGGCATAAATTCCAAGGTCCATTTAAATTCATAGTGTTGGTCTTTGGTCAAAATGTGCTTTTTGTCTGTAAGGATATCATTAATTTTCCTCCCTGAATAGAATGTTTTATAAGATAGTAACTGTTTTACCAGTGAGATCCATGCCCAGAAACAGACTGAAATGGCTTCTGCTGTGGCAAGTGGGCTCACCAGTCTCTGGTTTGCCTCTTTGAACTAACTCTGGTGCTGGTAGCCCATTGCTTGGGCAAACAGGAAGGTGGGGCCCAGATTAGGAAGGAAAGCTCACAGCAACCCACACATCACCACCCCTGATGGCTCTTCTTTGGCCTGGCCCAAAGCCATACTCTTCAGCAATAAGAGAGCTACCGAGCCAGACAGGGCTCCCACTTCAGGCGCTCAGAGGTCACAAGGCCCAGACAGCCCCCTCCCACGTCACACCTAAAGAGGGAAGGCTGAGAAAACAAACATTCTAGGCAAGGAGCTGATTGCAGGTAAGAATTAATGCTTTGGAATATAGCATTATTGGATTGATTTTAAATAGATGTTTTGTTTCCCTTTAGTAATAAACTGTGGGCTCTTGAAGGGAGCAAGAAGAAATCAAAACAAGAGAAGCAATAAACAAGAAAATCAACCTCAAAAAGTCTTCGGTTATTGCTCTGGAAAGATCTTGAAAGTTCTATTTCGAATTGCCGAGTCTCTGACAGTGCTGTTGTGATAAACTGATGAATGTCTATTTATACCAAAACATAAAACATATGGATGGTTATTTAGAAGACAAATGCATTTTGACAGATATCTAATTTCATTCCACTGATAGGATGTATTTTGTCAGACTCTTCATTTCACTGGAGATACAATCACTTTTGGTTTCCAGTACCTTGCCATGGTGGAAATGCATTTGTCAGGCCTTCTAGACCCAATATTGGCTTAAAATACTGCCATCAAATTCTGCTTAAAACCAAGGAAAATCATAAATATCCTCTATTACCAACTCACACAAGAAATGTTACCAAGTAAATACTTTGTGTAACTAATTGAGTAACAGGAAGAACTGTTCAAAAGTCTCCAGTATATATGTTTGGCAAATTTCAGCCACCCATGATATATTAAATCACATAAAACCATAAAAGAAAAGAGACTAAATCCTTCAAAGTTTAATGAGCCAAAGATTATACTGGAAAACTAGAAGATCTAAGGTTGCACTGGAAAAGTTCTATGATGATTTTTAGCTCAAGAGTTACCTCCTAAGAAGAATTTCTTGGCTCCTCTGGACACTTTCCTTTTCATCCCCCACTGTATCGGCCCACATCTCCATTAGACCCTTTTATCATCAGCATTTTTATTTTTCTGATTAAAGAAACCTTGGCTTTTCACTTCTGTATACTCAGGGTTCAGAAAAGCACCTATTACCTGGTAGGTCTTTATTAATGGAAAAACGAATGAATATTTTTATTACAGCACTAACCATTTGAAGTTATTATCATTACCCTCATTTAGATCACAACTTCCTTGAGTGTGAAAACTAATACATTCATACCGATTTCCTTAGCCATAGGTACAGCTTCTGACATATAGCAGATACTCAATATATGTATTGACAGGATAGATAGACTAGTACATGGATGGATGGATGGATGCATGGATGAGTGGGTGGGTGGATGGATGGATGGGTGGACAAATGGATGACCGCTCAAAGCTACTGGTACTCCAGTATTTCTCAAAGTCACTAGCTACTTATACAACAAAATAATTCCCTTCTTTCAGCCACTAGTCTTTTGAATTTAAACATTAAGCTTCATTTTCTTAAGGACAGGAAACATGTGTTTTGAAATTTTGTTTCTTAAATATTTTGAGAACTACTGAGGACCCTTTAAAAGAAATGATAGTATGCGTGTCTGTTGTTTGCATCTATTAGATGTCCCCTTACTATGTGTATCCCATTCTTAGTACCCAAACCCCCAAATTTTAGCTCAGAACACACTGTCTGAAATAGTCATATTTTCCAGCATCCCTTGCATATATATGTAACCATACAACTAAACTCTGGCCACTTGGATTTAAGCAGGAGAGTCTCTGCAAGTTTAGTGTCCTTAGGAAGGAGATATTGCCATCTTCTACTCTTCTTCCTTTGTTCTGCTAGAATGTGGAGATGGGAGGACCTCAGGCAGGACTACTAAATCATGAATCGAAAACCACATGCTCAGAGTGTTAGAACAGCCAGATATAATGTTGACTCTTAGCCATTTTCTGACTTGCCCAGTGAGCACTGAATTCCCTATTTCTATATCTCTTTGAAATGAGGCAAAGTTTGAGTTTTATGTCATCTGCAGCCTGACCAATCCTAATGAAATATATCTTGACTGGCCACAATAATAGAAATACTAAAGATCTATCATAAAATGAATTGCTCTGAGATTAAAGCTATGTCCTTTTAAATAAGAGAAACTTCATTAAAAACTCAAGGTAGGAGAGCTTGAACCAGGCAACACAACCTTGGTTACAATTAACCCCATTGCCCTTCCCACTTGGCTCTGTGCAGGTGCCAATCTCTCTTTTCATTCTTTACCAAAAGGAAGAAAATTGACCATTATTACTAGAAGAATTATAATGCTACTATTGTTAGAAGTGTCTCTCTCTCTCTCTCTCTCTCTCTCTCTCTCTCTCTCTCTCTATATATATATATATATATATATATATATATATATATAAAATGGGGGTAATTTGAGGATGGATATGGTAAACATATATGCACTTAGACAAAAAAATGTGAAAGGGGGAACGAGGAGGCTAATAGGGTGTTAAAATGACTAAAGTAGGTTTGGTGCGTGTGAGTCTGCCAAAATGAAACCCTTAATCTGTATAACTAATGTGCACTAATAAAAACTGTGGGAAAAAAGAACCAATAGTCTTTTACTTCTATCAGACACAGATCCTACCTAGAACTGTGGATTAATCAGTAACTTTCCCAGCAGAAGTCCCACAAATAAAAGACTCTTCACTTCTCTTCACTTGGGAGTTTCCCTCCCACCCTATAACTACGGAACATCTTGATTCAAATAATCAGAGCTCAATTTCCATCTCCATTTAGAGTACTTTGGCTGTGGTCATTTTTCTGATAATGTCTGGAAATTTCATGGCTTTTTAAGCAAGATGAGGTAGAGTGGTTGGATTTACTGTGGGTGAAATGCTGGCAGAAGAAACTTCAATTTAGCATCTGTAATCATGGACTACTAATCGAGAACTCCTCAGAAGAGTAATGCCACTGAAAACAGTTATTACTCAATGTTAATAAAAAAATTATGGATCTAATAAAAGTTAATGGGGACATATCATGTGGCATAAAAACTGCAGTCAAAGCAAAGAATGCTGGGGTGGGGGAGAAAGCTCCATTATAACTCTGTATTGTCTGGGAGCCACAATTGGCCATGTCCATAATGCTTCGGAAGTACAAGTGGTTATGCAAATCAAATTAAACTGTATAAGACTTAATAATGGGGTCATCTCCTTTTGTAAAAATAGAAAGTATTAATTAAGATATTACCTAGCAAATCTAATTGATAACAAAAAGCAAGATCATGGTCATAGTATTAGTAAATATCTTTCTTAAGAAATGTATATGCATCTCCTAGCTAGTTTGAGAGCATATTTCCTCCAATGGGGTGCTGACTTTTTGTCTGAACAAAGAGACTACATTTTCTCAGGAATTTAAATTTCATACAGCATCCATGATCCCTGTTGAAAGACAGAAAGTCAGAGAGATCAAATTCTTCTACCCCTCTGGATGATGGGTTCTGTGTCCACCTTGTAGACTATTCTCTCCAGCACCTAGTACCCTGGGGAGTAATGATAGGACTTCAGGTCCTCATCAACTGTCTGAACAAATACAAAAATCAGAGAAAAATCCAGAAACACTGATTTACAAGATGAAATGATCACTTGTAACCCGTGTAAAACAGAAATTAAAACAGAGGTCCTAACAACGCATAAAACCCAAGTCAGGAAGGTATAGCACACTCAAAAGAAAGTGGAACTTCAGGTCTGGCAGCGTGCACAGTCCACACCTGGAGGTGAAAACAGGTACCTCTTCAGCAGCCCAAAGCCAAGAATTAATCTTTCCAAGAAGCCATAAACCCATAAACAGCCTTCAGAATGCTGAAGCTGGGAAATCATTTTGAAAGTGAAAACTAATTCAGGCAAGAGTTATAGGACTGATGCTAACTCTACAGGGAAATTTTGATTATTCTGTGGACTTGATTTGCTCATTAGCTGCAAAGGATAAGATAGTAACTGTACAGTGGAGAAACTGAACAACACCTCGACCAGGTGATAATTAAGAAGTAGCCAAACAACACTGAGTGACTCCAGACATCCTAAGATGATACAGCATCATTTGCACAGCATTCTGATCTTGAATGCATATTCCAAATCCATGATGAGGATGCATAAGACCAACCCAACATGAAAAACTGTTCTACATTGAAGGAGATGAGAGATAGGACAACAAAATATAACACAATATCTTAGATTGGATTCTGTACTAGAGGGGGAAAAATGTCCCAAAGGTTTACTAAGGTTCATTGACAAAAATTGCACATAGAGAATGGATTACATGAAGATGTTGGATGTATTTTAAAATCTTCAAAGTTGATAACAATCCTGTGATTTTATAAAAGAAAAGAAAACTTCTATATTTGGGTAATATTCACTGAAATATTTCAGGATAAAGGACTAAGATGTATTCAATTTATTTACATGTGTTACAAAACTATTACAGAGAAAGAAAGAAAGAGAACAAAATAGTAAAACAAATGAATTAACAAAAATATAGGCATCTGAACTTACTTTTCTGTCAATTTTAAAATACATCCCCACAAAGGAATTTCCAAAGGGCCCCGCAGGCTATAAAAAACCTTCATCTTCACTAAGAAAAGTTCCTTCTATCCAGCCAGCAAGAAGGTACAAAGCCCTGACTCCTCACATCTAATCTTGTGAGGCATTAGAACCTCCCTCTGAGGTGTACTATGCTCACAGATATGGCAAAGATGATGGGGAGAACCTGACTCCCACACACATAACTCCAATCTCCAGCTTTTTAGAACTCTTAAGGGTCATCAGAAAGCACCCTGGGAACCTTAACATGCAAAGCACCGCCACAGAGCAGCGCAGCTCCTTAGACTGTATGGTTGCCTAGCAACCCAGTCTCCTACTTGACAAGTGAAACAGAAGCCTTCCCTGTGGATTCCATCGCTGATACACTTTGGAGGAAAAGCCTCTGCTGTTGAAGTTCCCACTGGGTCTCTGGCTAGAGCTGAGTCTAGGTCCTGAACCACGGAAAGCATCTGCAGCCCCGGGCCCTGGAGCACAAAGGAATTCAGCCTAGGAAAAGAGAACATCAGCAAGCACTAAATCAAGTCACTTCAAGACTGAGCCTCCATTTCCTCACAGTTGGGATACATGAGTTGTTCTCAAATCCAGCTGAATTTTCAGATGGCCTAATGACCTGGGAGCCAGCCCCATTTTGTTAGCAATGAGTTCAGAACCTCTGTGGATGAGGCCCGCATACCAATACTTTGGTAAAGCTTTTCAGATGACTCAACTATGTGGAGTTGATCATCACAGAATTAAAATGATCTATACTATGGACTAAAGGTACTACATTCAGGTTCAGGTATATGAAGTGATGGGGCCATTGAGAGATGACTAGGCTGAAAGCTCCTTGCTCATGGAGGAGATTAGGTTCCCTGATAAACAGTCTTAACTGGAGGAACTCAGCTCTCCTTGCCTTTTTGGCTTCTGCCGTGTTAGGACATAGTATTCCTCTGCTTCAGAGAATGCAGCCCTCCCTAGACAGCTGAACTTGCCAGAGCCTTGATCTTGGACTCTTAATCTCCAGAGCTATAGAAAAATAAATTTCTGTTCTTGGCAAGTTACAACATCTTTCATGTCCTGTTACAGAAGTACAAAAGTACTAAGACAATATATAAGGTCCAAAGTGTCTTTTACAGCTAATTATCTCTATTGGCACTGGTGCCTTTAGGGGTGTCTTGAACCCCAACCTCTTCTTCCCTCCTTTTCCTTACATGGCACTCCTTTCCACCAACACTTAGTGTCAGCTCTGCCCACCCCTAGGATCAGTCCCAGCAGAGCCCAGGTCCTTTGATTCAGTCTCAGTTATCTTTGCTGCTGGTCCAACTCCTTATTTCTTCAGGATCAGCCTATAAAGAGACAATATTTCTGCATCAGTTTCTCAAGTGTCAATATCTACAGAGCGACATGAAGATGACAAGATGGCATTTAATGCACAGCAGCTTGTACTAAAGGTTAGGAACCCAGACTCAGTAAATCCAAATCTTTTATAATAGTCATAAGTATAACTGCACTTTGCTTCAGAAAGAGATAAAATCTCCATTTTCCTAGCTGTTCAATGCACAAACATCCTTTAGAAAAGTCAAGAATGAAAGGAAGTTGGGGTCTTGTCTCTGAAGATGTGCAGAAATCTGAGAGGAAAAATTGCCTCCTATCTGCACATAGGCTCAATCACTCTATGCTTAGGATCACAGTGTCTGGGCTATGCTTGCTAAATCCCTCAAAGGCAGTGTCCAACTTCTCAACTCCAGTTCTATGGCTGGAACCTACTCCCTAATGGCCAACTACCTACTGTCACCCACCTGCACTGCCCATTGCTCTCATCCCCCAAATTCTCCGGCTTTTTCACAGGCCAATGGGTATGTACAGCCATGGTGGAAGCTTGCAGATCTAGGACAGACATGATTGGAGCAGAGTTGGTCTGAGACCGCAGTACAAAGGCTGGAGGAGGTAGGAGGAACAGATTCCAGGGAAAATGGAGAGTTACAAACTCACTGCACTATCAAAACAAGTGCTTCTCAAACTAGAGTAAAGACACCAAGTGCTGAATCCTATTCCAAACATCCCTGAGTAGATCTGAAAGTGGCATCTATGAATACACAGTTCAAAACTGTTCCTGGGTGTGCTGATGCTGATCTAGCTTAGACTTCATAAATCCAAGGCACCTTGGTGGAGAATGACAAGTTGGAGAACCATGGGTTGGAAGTCAAAATAGGAAGAAGGGCTTAGAAAAAACTGAAAGGATTCTCTCCATCCCTTTAGTGCAGAAGCCAGAACCATAAATCTTTCTCACCCTTGCTAAGGGTCAGGGAGGGTACTATTTTAGAGTCGTGTAAGACAATAAGATGTTAGATTTCTGAGATATTACCAGGCCAACTAGTTAAATCTCCCAGTGTCTCTAGCTGGCTTTCCTCTCTGGGGCTTGTCCTATGCACCGCATAACTAGATCTGGTTAGAATTTTTGGTTCTCCCAGCCTGCCTCATTGCAATCTAGTTAACCGAGTCATGACAGTCATCTCTGGGCTGTTCCTTTCCCCCTTTTATACTTATACCCACTCTTTCAGTCCATTCTTCTCCTTTGCTGCTCTGTACCATACAGTCTGCCCTAACAGACTACAAGGCCTAGACTCCTTGGTCTGGGTAATGGGAGGTGCTAGCAGGAATTCAAAGGATGAATTCTGAATGTTTTCTTTAGTCCCCTTCATCTTCCTCAGAGCTGGCTCTCTTGCAATATGGTGCAGTACAGCTACACTCCATTGAACAATGGGAATATGTCCTCATAAATGCATCATTTTAATAAGCAAAAACTGTACAGCGCATTTATACAAACCTAAATAGTAGAGCCTACTACACACTGAAGTTACATGGCACAGCCACCATTGTACATGGGGTAATTTGTTGACCAAAATATCTGGCTTTTCCAATTAATTGTATTGATAGTTTAGATATACATAATAACATGCACCATATGGAATTTATACCTTTATATGACATATCTTGCTTCTTTTTTCCTTTTCACTCTCCTCCTTTCAAACCTTCTTCCCCTCATTTTCAAAAGCTTTGTTTCCATTTTTTTCATTGCCTTTTCCCTTCCTTTCTTTCCCCTTCCTCTTTTCCTGTCTCCCCTCCCCACACAAACACTTTCTTCCTATTTCACAATATCTATGATACATTTTTTCCTTATTTACACTTGGGTTCCCCATATCAGAGAAACCATGTGATATTTGAACATTTGTCTGATTTACTTAAGAATATGGTTTCAAGGTGCATCTGTCTACCTAGAAATATCTCGAGTTTATGCTTCCTTATGGCAAAGTAGTACTCCATTCTACAAAAAAAAATCACATATTCTTTATACATTTGTCAGTTGATGGACATTTGGCTGTTTATAAGATTTATCTATCACAAACTGTGTTGCTATAAACATGGATATGTATATATTGCTGTGGTATGATGGTTTTCATTTTGGGGAGAGGATACCCCCTAAAGGGTAGGAAGGAAATAGATGAGTCAAAAAGAAACTACTTTGGCCAGAGGATTAGCTCAGTGGTTCCGGCGCCTGCCTCGCAAGCACAAGGTCCTGAGTTCGATCCCCGGAAACAACATACAACGCTGGGCATGGAGACTCACGCCCACCAGCAATCAATACCACATACCACAGTGCCGGGCGTGGTGGCTCACGTCTGTCATCCCAGCACTCGGGAGGCAGAGACAGGAGGATTGCTGAGTTCGAGGCTT
>PVIC010005129.1:0-59254 GCA_004025085.1 Thryonomys swinderianus
AAAATCTAGCCATAAGTGCACCCTCCATACACACATGCAGAACCAAACCACCAACATCATGCCCATCATCGCTGTCAAATGCAGCCCCTGCCTTTGCACCAAGCTAGAGAGATTTAGCTACTACTCTGAGCTACGCGCTGCTGGGTTTGTCTTAAGGATATTACGTACGGTATTAAAATATATCAGAAGAAAAAAAAGTGCATTTGGTGAAGCAGTGACTAGCAAGAGGTCTCATATCTTGGTGCCCAAAAGAAAGACTTTCGGGTCTTTGTCCTTGACTTGCCTCTTTCCCTTCGCAATCAAACCCTTCCCGTGCTCACCTCATCTGTTAGCTTTGGTGATTGCGTCGAGCCAGCAGCTGACTCGAGAATCTATATTTACCATCTTGGTCTTTCTCCTGGGTTTCAGGATGGGATTTCTAACTTCTGCCGGAGGGAGATGAGCTGACTCGTGATCTCTGAGGCACCATCCGGAGCTGAGCTCATTCATTTTCCCTTGCCAAGCTTTCCCTTTTTCTTTCATTCCTTGATTCTGCAAAAGGTGCCACCAGTTTTTCTGTTCCAAATCCTTAGAGCCGCTGCTCCTTTTCTTTACCTGGGACCGTGAAACAAATCTTGGCCCTAGTATCTCTAGGAAAAACTAAGCCAAACTCTCTCTGTGGCTCTCCTCGTCAGCGTATCCCACATACACACCCTGCCATCTTCATCCTAAATACAGTTCCTGTTTGGCAAACAGGCACACACAATTCCCAATAACTGCCTAAAGAAGGAGTTCAAAACATCCTGATCTAACCTCACTTTTATTTTTCACTGAATCCTTTTAGACAGATAACTGTGTATGCCCACTTAATGTTTTCTCAATTTCTGTGCATTTGTTAGTCATATTTTTGCATATGTTTATTAAAATATTATTCCGTTTGTATGGCATGGCCTTCACCTCAATTCTGACTTAAAGGCACTGTCTTGCTCTTCCTATGCACACTTTTAGAATCCTTTGAGTTCACAAAGCACATTTGTTTTTTTGTTTGTTTTGTTTTTTTTGAGACAGGGTCTCGCTTTGTAGTTCAGGCTGGTCCTGAGCTCACTATGTAGCCCAGCAAGCCTCGAGCTCGGCCATCCTCCTGCCACTGCCTCCCGAGTGCTGGGATTACAGGCTTGAGCCACCACGCCCGGCTAAAGCATATTTGTTTTTACTCTGGTATGGAATGTATAACTTTTGGCCATTCATTAAAAGTGTTTGTGATATATATTATATCAAATGAAATTAAAATACATTCTTAAGTCGAAATGCTAAAGTCCCAAGACTTGTACCTTGCATTATTATGTTCTAAATATGTATTTTCTACTGCAAAAAAAAAATATCAGCACTATTTTACTCACACTACATACATAGTTTTTCTGGATTCCAGATTCCAATCTACTATCTGGCCCAGTCCTGACATATGATTTCCTTGCCTGGTGCCAGTGGCCCCAGTGACACAGGTTAATTTCACTGGCAGATGAACAGCCAACCCCTTTTGCATAGTCTTTGAGATGATATTCAGAGCTACTCTGAGACAAGACTTCGATTTCAATCTCTGTGATTGACCTTACATCTCTTTTTTGTTCTGTGCGGTTCTGCCTACTCATCCGGAGCACAGATATTCTGGGTTTGTGATTAACCATGTTTGCGGTACACAGTTATTGCCACTGCAGAAATATGCTTTTGCCCTTGAAGAGGGCGCTGTTGCCTGCACAAAACAGGGAGCTGAAAAAGATAATGACCAAAGAGCTATTAGAGCTGACATAGATACTTGGGGCTAGGATAACTTTCCTGTGGCCGAGAAGCTGGCTGTGTTCTGATGACAGTGAAGAAATATGTCCTAGATGTTCTGTTCCCCAGACAGGCTTCTGATGAGAAGTTGAACAATTAACACATGTGCTCCTTAACTGGCAATTTCCAGAATTCTAGGAGTCACTGAATTATATCTGCCGCATATACTTAGAAAAAAGAGGGTGATGGTCTTAACCGACACTTAACTTCATTTTCAATGCTCCTTATTTTAAGATGCAGCCAAATTCCCATATTTTCAGGCTCCTTCATCACTGTCTTAGCTCCTAAAAGGAAGCCCAATAAATTTTGGAAATGAAAGCACTCAGTTTTATGTATATTTTGGGTCAGTTCCTGGGATAATCCTTTTGTTGAACCGCAGACAATTCTGGGCTTCACCCACACCTCGCAAATCCCCCCACATGTCACAGTAGGACGCTAAACCCCGTGTCGTTCACGGTAGTCCCGACTCCGCACAGTCGTGCGAGTTATCAGTGTAACGCTTCTGTTTAATTTGCATTGTTAAGAATCTTGCAGATGGCTCTCTGACACACTGAACACAACCTTCAGGGACGCTCATCTTCCCTGGAGCTCACGAGTATCTGCAGGCTGCACAGGGAGTCGATTCTTTCGGGGACACCTTAGGAGAGGAGAAGTAACTGCTGTGCCCCAGGGGGCACTGAAGTTGATGGGCTGAAGCAAGGAGCTCACGCAAATCCGCACCCCACCCACTGACACTCTGGCCTCACCACAGCCTCTTCCTTCCCACTCATTTCCATCATCAGCACCCTAAGGCTCTTCTGTCTGTGGGAGTCATTTCACCCCTCCTGGGGGAAGCAGATACATCACTGAGCTATTTCGTGTTATTTTTCGACCTTAATGATTACCACACACATGACTTGTGAACGTGCAGGGGGCCAGCGGTGAGTAATTAACTCTTGTGGGAAGCAGAGCTCTGGTGGAGGGAGAGGAAAGAGATCTGGTGCAGAAACTATCCTGTCTGGTTCCAGGAGTTTCCTAGTGACGGACACCATGGTGTGGTCACCGGAAGTTCAGGCTCCTCCAGTTCAGTCTCGGTTTTATCCTGCTCCAACTGGCTGAGCTCCTACTGTCCCAGCCTCCAGCGGCCAACCAGCCACCTGGAGGCAATATTTGTTGCATATTTTGCCAAGGCAAACTGGCAACCTTGATACAGAGGTAAAGGATTTCTATGCTTCAGCAACTTTGAAATGCTTCCGGGTTTCTTTGCAACATTTTCTTAGGGTCTCTTTACTTAACACCTTGCCTAAGTCCGGCCCACAGGGAGCGCCTGCACTTGAACTTGCATCATCTTAACAGATGTTTTTCTTGGCATCGAGCCATCTTTCAAACTTAATTCCTTTCAACAAGCCTTATTGAGCAACTACAATGTGCTGAGTACCTACTCGATCATTAAAACTCAGGCCATCTAAAGGCAGCATTTCATTTTTTTCCATGGGAATTCCACAAAATCTGTGAACTGTTTCCAGAAGGAAGATCCTACTTTTCCCAGCAAATATAGTAGAAGAACACTCAGACTTGCTTGCGGTTTTACATGGAACTCGGTCACTTCTGATAGCCCGACTCCTTTTGCTCAGACCTTTCACTCCTTTTACTCCTTTCACTCAGAACTCCAGGAAAACTTCCAAAAAGACACCACTTTGGGACACCGAGGTCTTAGTTTCTCAGAATAAATACTTGAGCATGTGAATGAACACACCAGCAGCAATGCACCCAAACATCAAAAATGTAATTGGTAGGGATGAGTGAGGAGAGGGGGGACATCATCAGAAATACTTCATCCTTCCAGGTGTGGAGATGTTGTGTGAAACCACACTTTGACTATTCACCAATCAGATGCTGGCACTGAGCAGATGAACTGGTGACTTAGAAGGTTCTAGAGACAGTGGTAGAAAAATAGGCCCAAACTTATTGTAGAATATGATTACATCTATTCTGAAGCATCCCATGAATTACTCCTGCATGAAAGAGAAATCTAACCTTATTCTTCCAACTTTAAGTGAGAATTCTGACTATTTCTGAATAGAACAAATGGTTTTGTAGTAATAGAGATAATGGTTAAAGAGATGACTTTTGAAATCTGACTTCCTGGATTAAGCACCTCATAGTACAAATGTGTATAAGTTATTTAATTTCCCTGTGCTTCACTTTGTTCCATTGGTGAAATAGGGCAATGATATTAACCACTTAATAGTGTTCTTAAGTGATTTCAAGAAAACAGTGGATAGGAAGACCTAATGATTGGCCTGTAATGCCTCAACAAATGTAAATAACTGGCATTTTATGCAAATATGTTGACTATAGTTTTAGTATCAGACCTAACCATTTAGGGATCATTTACCAGGCTTTATATTGTTGAGTTCAAATACACTTCAGTTTATAAGTCTAACCATATTTATACAGTACAATGTATTACTCAAATAGCTATTGCAAAGTATAGGCAAGATTTCTCTCATCACTCCAAAATTCCTTAATGACAACTTTCTTCCTTTTTTACTAAACTTGCCCTTCAATTTTAGGTTATGTAAACAAAATACTTTTATAAAAACATCAAATATAGTCTAAGACAATTCCAATCTATAAATTTTAGCAAACTTGAAGTTGTGTCCAATGTCAACATAATCACAAGCAGTTACTAAAAATTAATTTGCTTTTCCATTATTACCAAATTTATTTTCAAGGCATATTTTTTGTTGCTGAGGTAGTAATATCTATCCAATCAGATATGAAATCATTAATGATCTAATTCCAACGTTAAACCCTCCTCCTGACCAGAAACACTTTTCTGAGAATATTTGTTACTGTATTATTGGCATTGTATCATTGTTCCCCTTTTCTAGAAAGACTGGAGCTTCATAGTTATTTCTTTGTTGTTAAAAATAAATTCTTTCATCTGTAATATAAACATACTGACCATTAAAAATTCACATTAACAAACCAGTAGAATAGCACAAACTAAAAAGTCCAATTGTTTAAATCATTTCACTTGCTCCTAAAAAAAAGGCACATAACTTTGGAACAGAAACTATCAATATTTCTAAAAGCATTTACTCATGTTCCCCTTACAGAGTAAAAAGATTGTGTATCATTTTAGTATATGAAAGATGTGTATGTTCTGTTCAGAAACAAAAAAGACATTTGCATGTAGAGGATCTTTACAATTTCTGTACAAAATGTTGTGTGCTTTATTTTTTTAAAAAACATTTAGAGAACTTCACACCTTCAAACCTGCACAAACAAATAGCCTCTTAGTCCCCTTCCTCTTTGGCTCTGCTGAGTTAGAGCAAGGATTCTAAGCTCCTGCCTGGTCTCAGCCTCCACTGTAGCCTGACTCACTCATATTATTAGCATCACTTCTTCAATCCCTTTACTCACCTTCCTTAAAAAGATTCAGGGTAGTTGAAGTCAAGGCTATAGACGAAACCCAGGTCCCTACGGTCAGAGTTGACTTGAGGCCTGAGGACTTAGGGCTGCACCTTGGGGAGTCCAAGACAGTTTAACTCTTGCCACAGAAACCTAGAAAGCAAATGGCCCACAGGAACATTCCTTGGAGTACCTGGAAATTTCCAGTATAATAAGAAATTATCCTGTGGAGGCACTTGAGTTTGGGCATTCTAGAAATGGATTTTAAATTCAGTTGAATTAGCCTGATGCTAAAAGTGTCTTTCACCTGACCTTATTTCTAGAGACGGACTATGCAGGAGTTTTAAATGCTGCCCTGATTTGATTGACGCACAAAGAAGGAGCAAAGAAGGAGCTGGACTTAGGAAGAGAGGGAGAATAAGATCTGGAAAGTGGCTTCTAGAACTTCAGTAATGAGAGCAGCTGTCTCATATCTGCATCACCAGAACAATTGCCAGCTTCTGACCCAACGTATCTAACAGACAGGGACTGGTAGAATGAATGAATATGTGAACAGATACAAGAAGAACAACTGAGAAGTAAAAGAAAGAAGAGTAGTAACCGTGGAAGTGAAAATGAAAGCTTGACTAATTTTCTCTGGATGCGAGTCAGGAGATGGAAGTCAGATCACATTGGGGGAGCTTTAGACATGAACTTTAAGGAAGAGTTTCAGCAAAAAAAGGATGAAATATGTTGGAAAAAAGCAGCTAATGAGTAAAGACACAGGGGATTTAAGAAAAGAAGTATAT
Source organism: Thryonomys swinderianus (assembly GCA_004025085.1). NCBI lineage: Eukaryota > Metazoa > Chordata > Mammalia > Rodentia > Thryonomyidae > Thryonomys > Thryonomys swinderianus. The sequence continues at coordinate 6,000 of PVIC010005129.1, forward strand.
TATATTGTTTGGAATGATGAGAACAAGGAATGAGAGATGAGGGATCATGCTGAAAAGAGAGATTGCATCTTGATAGTAGAAAACTGGACTAAATTGTTATTTAGATTTCATAGATTTCAAAATTAGGGTAAAGAGCCGAAGAAGATAGCAAACAAGGACACAAGGGAAAGGTGTTATCATACGATCTAGCTTAGAGAAGGTGAGGTTCTGGAAATAAGAGAGTGAAAAGTCAGGAGATAATTTAGTAAAAGAATTGGTAGACTCTGATACACTCACTTATTTTTTTATTAATTTGCAGTCAAAGCTTGCATTGAGAGTAACTTGGTTTGAGTGTTCACAAGAGGAGAAAACATTTCTATTTTTACTTGATAAATAACCAATGTTTTGCAATAAGATAGTACATGATATCAAGTGTCACATGATCACAACTGCCTCCTTCCTCCGCTATGCTCCTCTCTCTTCATGTCTCCTCTCTTTTTCTCTCCTCTGCTCTCTTCTTCTCTGTCTCTTTCTGAAACACAAGTACTTTGGATTATGAGCTGAAGAAGTTTTTCTTGGAAACCAAGATTTAAATTTGTTTATTTACTTATTTATCCAGGGATCGAACCCAGGGCCTATGTCCTAAATCACATCCCCAGCCAGGGGAGGTAGATAGCGTCTTGCTGAATTGCTCAGCTGCAGCTGTCTTGCCTCAACCTGTCTGAGCTCTAGGATTACATCTCCAGGGAGGTCCATCATCAAATGAGAAAGAAAGAAGGAAAACTTGAACCAAGGTTGACAGTCTTACTGTCCAATAAGATTATAATAAAAATCTTCCCATGCTTTACTGAGTTCTTTACATATATGAAACTCAACCATTGGCAAAATTATTACTATGAAGATTTCCCTGTTAGGTGATGAGTGGAGTAGTCTAGGAGGGTCACCAAGATCCTTAAGGAGTTTCAATGACCCGTGGGGGCTGAGGCTGATGCGAAGCTGCCTGGGAAGTAATGAGTAACAGACCTCATGAGAGATGCCAGGATGCCCACATCTCATTTTCTTCTGGGAAGTGTGAAAGTTGAACCTCTGAAAATGGTTCAGAATTGGTGAGAGAGAAATAGGGCTTGAGAGAACAACTTCACGGAAAACGTGTGTGGATGCCTCCAGTGAAGGAACCAATAAGAAATGGAAAGATGAAGGCGAATGAAGAGTAATCAGAGCACTAGGAGGCAGTGTCATTAGGCACATATTTCGGAGAGGAGCCGTTTGCTGAGCAGTGTCAAATGCGACAGGAGGTCAGGCATAGTCCCACCCCAAGCGAGCTGGTCTTTGATGAAATCTGTGAGCATTCGTATTTCTAAGTGGTCTAGAAATGAAATGATTTTCATTAAATTAGTAAGTCAGTGGAAAATAAGAAAAAGTCCTAGATGCATGGAGACAACTCTTTAAAGTTGAAATTAAGAATAATACATAATATATGGCTTTTATAAAAATTATGTTATAGGTGTACATACAATATCTTAAAACCTCCTTTTACTAACCATTCGATCTCATTCTCTTCTTCTTGGTTACTAGTTAACAATAGACTATGAAATTTTCTAAATATTTTAATGCATTTTTTGCCCCTACCTAAGTTTATATCCTCATATAGGATATATATCTTAGTGTATGCATACATATTCTGCAAAGAGGTAATATCTTCCCAATATTCACAAGCTCTCCTCTACTTCTTTGTGGTCATATCAGGGTCACGTGACAAGCTTAACCAAGGAAAAGTTCGACTTCTTCTAAGCCAGTAGAATTAAAAGCCATTTTGCTGGTATGATGGCTTATGCCTGTAATCCCAGTACTGAGGAGGCTGACGAGGCAAGAGGATCATTGAGAGTGTAGGGCCAGCTTGAACAGAGCAGTGAGTTCAAGGGCAGCCTGAGCTACATGGTGAGGTCTTGCCTCAAAGAAAAACATAATACCTTCCTCATCTTCTGCAGCCTACACTTTTATTTAATTCAGAGGTTGAATTTGAAGCAAGAGGAAAGGATCAAGATTTGTTTTTTTCTGACAAACCTAAGGCTACAGGGATTTCTGAAATAAGAACTATAAGATCCAAAATCTAAGAAATTTCCAAGTACCTGATTTTTGGTTGGACTTTAATTTGTAACTTGCTCTGAAGATATGTTTAAACTGAGAGGCAGCAACAGCCATCAGGGAGGGATTTACAGGCATAGAACCTTTATTTAGAAATTCTAAATTATCCTTGGCGGTGTACATCGTGAGACCACTATGTATGGTTGGATAGCACATATAGTAATGTAGAGAGAAGGGTTCAGGGACAACCCAGTAAGAAGAAATTTTTCAGTATTTATTATGTGCCTGAACAGCGTCAGTGTGGTATTTACATTCTTTCTTTCTGTCTGTGTAATTTTTTTCTTTCTGAATATATGCAGAGAAAACCTGTTTAAGTATTTAATTCGAATCAGTACCTTAGAAGACACGAGGATAACTTTTTTTTTTCTTTTTTAGAGGAAGCATGTTCTCCGTTTCAGAAGCAGCCAGAGAAACAACCAAGCACAAACAGGAAGCATAAGGGCAAGATGGCACCAATGAGCCGTGGGCATGTTGAGTTCCCAGAGGGCATATGAATACTTTGAAATGTAAAATCTAAAATTGAAAAACTCCAAGGGAATTTCAGTCTTGTGCCTTTTCTTTTTGACTACGGTTTGGTTTTCCCCCCCTCTAGTAAACAGATTTTGATACTCAGTGGCCTACATTTTCACAAAAGCAGGCATCAGATTTTTGAGATCCAGGTATACACTCAGGTTCTGGAATGAAACCAAGGAAATTAAATCGACTTGAAAGGTGACTGTGATTGTTCTTTGCCTCGGGGTGATGTGAGAATTCAGTGTGTGTGCAAACAAGTTCTTGAGAACACATTTCTGAACTTATGAGTAGGGCAATAATAACAATAACCATTGCTGACACTTACTGAATTATGTAACTGTGAGTCATCCAATAAAAATTATTTATCTTGTTTCATATTCAGGGTTACATTATATATCAGCAGCTCTTCATATTTTTTTGTTGTTGTTGTTGTTGTTGTTTTTTGAGACAGAGTCTCGCTTTGTAGTTCAGGCTGGCTCTGAGCTCACTATGTAGTTCAGGCAAGCCTGGAACTCAGCAATCCTCCTGTCTCTGCCTCCCGAGTGCTGGGATTACAGGCGTGAGCCACCATGCCCGGGACTGTGGTATGTGGTATTGATGGCTGGTGGGCGTGAGTTTCCACGCCCAGCATTGTATGTGGTTACCGGGGATTAAACTCAGGACCTTGCGCTTGTGAGGCAGGCACTGGAACCACTAACCTAACCTTCTGGCCCGTCTTCTTCATATTTTATAATAAGGAGAGTGCATGTTAGGGAATTCATGCAACTCACCAAAATCTGTACAGACTAGGTGGAATCAGGCTAAAATTCAAATCACACTGGAGGCCCATCTGACTAGGATGCCTTGACCTTCATATTGTACCATGAAAGCAAACCTCAATGGCTTTTACTCCCCAAAATAAGAGGATGGATCTCCCATGGGCAAGTAGTCTTCTTCCCCTTCCCTGTCTCTCACATAGCTGAAACCTATGGGATGACAGCATACTTGATTTCTCCTTGAGGGTCTCCCTCTCTCTCATGTCTCATGTCCTCTATGAGAGGAGCTGAGGGGCTACCATACAACCAACAGGAAATGAGATCCTGTGAAGAATTGTGGGAGGTACACAGCCTGCTCTGTTTTCTCTGTGGGAAAGGACACACTGACCCCTTTGAAGACTGAAAGGGCAGAAAGAAGATTCATAAAAGAACCTGAGGGTGTGAGCAGAAAAGCCTTGCAAATGAGCAAGAACATACATGTGGCCCCAGAATGCAATTAAACATGACCAGCTCCCATGGAACTGACCCATGGAATGAGAGCCTACACAGTACACTGCCAGGTTTGCATTGTGTTTCTGGATCCGGATGACAGCTTCTGATCTGTTTCTTGATAGAATGACTCCAAGTTAACATTCTGACTATTTCAACCATTCAACATACTGATTGCTGGGCAGCCATTTGTACTTTAGTGTACACTTCTGTTCCTTCAGCCAGACCCAAATTCTTAAAGTACAAATACTAATTACTAAGGGTTGTGTCCTTGAAATCTTTGTCAATTAATACTGTGTTAAAATACATTATATCTCTAAAGTTTTCAAGTTGTGTAATAAAGTTATATTTACCAGGAAGTTTGACATAAACCCAAACATAACTAACACAGTTAATGTAAGATACTGGGCAGGAAACATTTACTCTCTGAATCCTTTACAATTACCTAATGCTTTAGAAATAATTAGGTGTACTTGACATTCACATTTTAAGGATTTGTCAAAGGTTAGAGGCTCTAAGCCTCACAAGCATATCAAATTGACAGTCCTAGCCCAACAGAAACCATCTTGCCCATCTGCAATAAAAGTCACCATCTCTCCCGGCCTAGAGAATGTGTTGAACTCATAGACTAAACATTCAACAGTTGTGTGCGCTCAGCAACTTTATGACTTTTGGGGAGTCTTTGCGGGATCACCCTGGAATCAATTTGTCTTCATTCTTCAAAGAATTCTAATTCAGAAGTGCTCCAAATGTTTGGGACTATTTTAAGATTATTTTTCTTCTGGAAGTTTGAACGTAAACTCAAACAAATGCTTTCTTGATAATTTTATACTGTTTTAACTCACTGTTAAAGTTCAACTTATGTTCCAACTATGGCGTTCGTGCTCAAATACATTTTCACTTCTGGGATTATTCTATTTTTAAAAACCAACTCTCTTAATAATACTTATTTTCCAGATCTTTCTCCTACATTGTAAGATACATATGTTCAAGAAAGTCAGATGTAGAAGTAACTGTATTTTCCATTGATTCCCATTGTAAGAGCTTTATTTATGACTTGCTCTAAAGAGAAAATAAAGGAATAGAAGACTAAGTTAAAACCATAGATGCAGTGGAAGTTTATTCTGTTTCAGGAGTGCTAATTTAGTACTAGTAGTGATGTTCTGGTTTACACTTTCATGTGTGTACAGCAACTTGTGCTTTGCAGTATTGTGCCTCTCTAGTCTTCTCTCTCCTGCTATGGCTGTGCCACTGCTGTAAAAATGTCTCGTCTGACTTCTGCATGAGGGATAAGGAGGATTGTGCTCTTACCTTCTACTTTTCCAGAAAGCACTCTTACTGCAGTGTTTGAAACAGTTTAGCTACCCTGGGATCGGTAAGAGCACTCATGTCATTGACCGACTTATGAAATACTATTTAAGATTCTCAATTATTTGGAAGAAGTTTGTTTCCCTCTATCACATACATACTTTGCAGCTCCTAAAGTCTTATTGACTTAGAGCACAGGATAACTACGCCCCCTTCATTGACATCCTCTCTCTCCTCTTTTCTCCTCCATTCCTGAACAGGTATTTATTTTCATGGAAGTACTGGCCAAGAAGAGTGCTTTCTCGTGAGCCGATTGGGAGTTGTCTCTGGATTAAAATAGCCCCTACAATATTTCCCAATGTAAGGATTATATTGTAGGTAGATTAAAGGGTGATGTTTATTTTAGAAAAAGGTTTTGTTTGTCTTGTTTTTTTCTTCATATGGCTACTTGGAGCCTGTGCAAAGTGTCAGCATAGAGGAGCACACAGCACAGTAACAGTGGCTGAAGCTATGCTAAACTTCAACTTGATTCTGTTTCTTTTCTCCACCACAGCTTTTAGGTGACATCTGAGCAACTGAACAGAGTGAGGGAATTCAGTGCAACTGAGCAAGAGAAATACACAGGAAGGGAAGAGAAGGAAATTTTCACTGAAGAACTTTTTCATTTATCTATGAAAGTAAATAATTATATGTATGCATTTCTGATATTCAGAATTAACTCACATCAACAGTGTATGTCAGTATAAATGGATACAATATATAATACATATATATCATATACTCATGTGTGATATGTTAGTTTTAAAGAATCTATATCTTCATTCTTAATGAAACTGTCCATATAAATTATGAAGCTCATTTAATTTCATGTTTCAGAACATGATTCTTAATATATTCCATTATATAAAGACTCTGTAGTGTCTGTAGCTTTTTGACAGATAGTTATATGTTTTCATTATTTCCAGTATTTGAAATCTGCAATGAGCTGTTATTTTACAATGTTATGAACTGGACTGTTTCATGAGATAATTTCTCAGAAGTAGAATTACTGTTTTAATTACTAATTTACCTTACTTTAAAAACTTGCAAAATAATTTACTTCCCACAACATTTCAGTTTCTTTTATCTTTCTTTTTTCTCTTTTGTTTATTGTCAAAGAAAAAGCCACACATTTATCCTAAATTGCCAGGAAAAAAATGCTTCCACTATAATCAGAGAATTCTGGTAGACATATTTTTTAATAGTAGGAAAAGTTTATTGAGAGAAAGACAGCTTCTGTCCAAGAGACAGCAAGGGGACCAGAAAATGGGTTCCTTGATAGTAGACATGTTAACTAAGTGTTAAAATTAGTATCAACGACATTTAGAAAGATTCCTTCTTCCTCTTCTACTTTGTTGCTGAAACTTTCTTCCCACAGTAGAAAGCCCTGTGTGTCCAAATTTCTGAACTGGCTTTTTCTCTTCTTTCCTGCATGGTCCTCCATTTTCCCTTTCTCATGAGTCTGCAGTAGGCTGAGACTTTAAGGTGCAGGGGCCAGAACTTTGGTTATATACTGATAAGATGAAAACAATAGAAGCAAAGAAAAAATGTTTCTTATATAGAAAGAGGATGTGCTCTTTTTTGAATTTATTAAGTTTATTAGTACATTTAAAACAGTACCTTAAAAATGCAATCTATTCTTACTTGGGACTTGAAAAATTTCAAGAATATTTCCATCTACTGTTACTTGGTTTCTAGAAAAATTGATCACTCACATCTTTTTGCCATTTGTATTTATTTTTAATTACATTAACTTTGAGATATATAGAACCTTTTCTATGTGAAAGCTATTAACCTTTACTGATGATGAATATTGTAAATTTCTTTTCAGGTTTTAGACGTCTTCAAACTTTAGTCATCGTCTAACTCTACAAAATATTTTATGTCTCTATTATTGAACATCTCAAACATTTTCTTTTAAGCCTTCTGTCTCTAATTTTTCAAAGGCCTTCCTGGATGAATTTCTTAGAATCTAATGTTCATCATACTTGAATCAGGTAGGAAGATAGAGATAGGGGCGGGAAATTATTGTCAGAAGTAGTAGTGCTTCTTTTCTTAAGGAGCCAGTGTATTCTGTCTTCATTTTGATTCGCTAAGAATAGTTCTTGTATAAATCAAGTAAGCACACGATCAGTCTGCATACAGACTGCATACAGTCTGCATACAGACTTTCTATATGTTCCTTCAGAAGTTCATGCATTGGAAACTCAATCCCCAAATGCGTAAGTTGAAGTGACTTAGAGATGGAGCCTGTGGGGGTTAATGACAGCGAGGTGAGTTCACGAGGGTGGGGCCCAAACGATGTCATTCATAGCTCCAGAGCATAAGAAGATAGATTATGGTTAGCAGTCTGTTTTGCCATGCTGTGCCCGCCCCCATCAAGATACGGCAGGAAGGGCCGGAGAATTAGCTCAGTGGTTCCGGCACCTTCCTCGCAAGCGCAAGGTCCTGAGTTCGATCCCCGGTAACCACATACAATGCTGGGCGTGGAGACTCACGCCCACCAGCAATCAATGCCACATACCACAGTGCCGGGCGTGGTGGCTGACGCCTGTCATTCTAGCACTCGGGAGGCAGAGACAGGAGGACTGCGGAGTTCGAGGCTTGCCTGGGCTACATAGTGAGCTCAGCGCTAGCCTGAACTACAAAGCGAGACCCTGTCTCAAAAAAAAAAAAATATGGCAGGAAGACCCTTGGAGATGACAGTGTCCTGCCCGTGGACTTTCTAACCTCTGGAACTGGGATCCAAATACATTTCTATTCTTTATAAATTACTTGATTTCAGATATTTTACTGAAGCAATAGGAAATAAACTGAGACACTTGAAAAAAGCACTGGCACAGGGAGAAATTCCCCCATTGGTTTACTTCAACATGAGTATAAGTGTGCGAATGTGACATGTTGCGCCACTTCGGTCGACTTTTTTGGAGACTTGGGATTTCTGGCCACTTGGGATAGAAAAGTCTCGGGGACGTGTTAGAGGACTGTCAGGGAAACTGCACACTCTCTCTGCAGCGACCCCGAGCACGACCGACTCGCCACTGGACGCTGCCCGTGTGGCACCTTAGCCACTGCGGAACAGGCCTAGGGAAGGGCTAGAGAAGCAGATCGCGTGGTGAAGGACCTTGGGGTCTTTTGAAAACAGCTCATGCTAAAAATGTCCAGGGCAAAGGGTGGCGGGAGAACCACGGAGAGGTCAGCTGGACCCCGGGAGGGTGCCGCGGTGAGGACGCTGCGCTGCTCCGGCTCGCAGCCCTGTGGGTGATCCGCTCCCTCCGTCCTCCAGCCCCTCTCTCCTTGCTGCTTTGCTTCCTCCTACTTTGTCTGCTCTCCGCTCTTCCCTTTAAAATCCCAGCCAGACACTGTGTAGCTCGACATGGATTTGCCCCAGGCCCTGGTGTGAGGTGGGGGAGGCAGCATGTCCGAATCTGGTACTTCAGACTATCGTTGCTGAAGGAAGAAATTAATAAAATGGCGAGATTTGCCTGAGAGGTTGAAGTGAAAACAGATCCAGTAGAGAGAAGGTCCCATTTTGCTCTAACGTTGCGAGGCACCTACAACTCACTTCTCAACATCCTTGAACTTGACAAATCCATAAAGCATTTTCCTAATATTACAAGGGAAAATCGTGACAGGAAACCCGAATAGCATCAGAAGCCTTCTTCCTCTGCGTGGCATTCAAATTCAGACACATTTATCTGGGGGGGGGGGGGAGAGCTACACTTCAAATTATCATTTGCATTTCTTGCATTTTGTAAAATCTATGACTCTACATCAGCGGTATTAAAGTGTTAAGAAAAAAATCATAGTACATTTATGAGTTAGTTGTCTACTGAGTGTTACAGCAATGACACCTTCTATTTGTCAGATGAGTAAATCCAAAACGTATCTCCTTTGAGTAGATGAATACCTAATGATTTCGGATTGAGTCTCTTTAGCATCAAACTACCAGTGGCAACAATGTAAGTCCCCCCAAAACTCCCCGGATGTCAGGTAGGATCACTAAGGCTGCTGCCTAGCAGAGTCCATGGCTTATTTGTTACTCGGCTCTTACGCACATCCCTGCAATCGTCAACAGAGGGTGCGCTGCATTTGGAAGCAGCTCTTTTAATAGGAAGGACGCTATGATGCTCACAAGTAGTCTGTAACTGCAAGGATTTCCCTTTTCTACATAAGTAGCCCGTGCCAAGCACCCTGTTTCTAGCCTGTCTCTGTCTCGCATGGTCTTTTCCCCAGCTCTGGGGTGAATCTCAGCAGAGGAATCCATTTTAGGAAGGAAAGGGGTAAAGAAAGCAAAGACAAGAGGGAATAGAGGAAAGCTAGGAGTCAGTGTGAGGGTCAAGGGTCAAGGCAGGATCAAGCTCAGGGATCTGGAGGGAGGCAGAGTCTGCGTGTGGATTTGCAAGGATCTGGGAATACTGTCATCGCACATGAATCATGTCATAATGACCCGTTATCCTGAGTCACTGTGACTTTTATGACTTTGAATTTTTATTAGTTTATGGAATCACTCATTTCCTGCAAGTTCTACAGAAATGCACATTCTCATTCTGGTAGTAAATTATATATGTCAATCAATACTCGAAATCTCATTAAAGACATGGTATAAAAACAAGCACCATGTGTCAGTTTTCTTTGTCATTTTCCAGTTTGCTTCTGCGTTGGGGATGCCCTTCACTAAGTCGCAGGTTCCCTGAGTTCTGCCGGACTGACTCCTCCTCCAAAGCTCATATTGTCCTCAAATATGATTATTATGAAAAGCTAATTTATGCCATCATTTGCATTGTGTAATACCATCTTTCTGAGGACCTTTAATACGTTAGTAAACTCTCTTCCTCCATTAGAAAGTTACGGTGTGTTGTGCAAATTTACTCAGATTTATCCCAGAAAGAGGCTGCCAGGGCACATAATCTTCAGCTTTTGTGGTGGTGAAGGGAAATAAATCATTCTAAAGTTACCAATAGTATTTGACTAAAGAATAAAACTCAGGTTGCCTAGCACACTGTTTAAACTGTTGTCTCAAAAATTCTCACAGTCTGGTAACCTGAATGTCAAGTTTCAGAACATAGTATAATTTTTTTTTTTAGCACAAAATAGAAACCTGTGAAAATGTTGATGTGTGACAGATTGGAATACAAAATTTAAAACATGTTTCACCCATAATGGCTTTGATATTCTCCTCCCATTCATAACATGGAGCCAGCTCCCTGGGGTCTCCTTTGGGGTTCAGGTTAACTGTGGAATATGAGGAAGTGCCTTAAAATGTCATGTTATAAGACTGAACAATTCACCAACCAAAATAAGTGAAAATGTGAGAAATAGCAAAACTGGTATAGTCTGCATTTGCTTTTTGAATTTTCAATATAATACTAAATATAGTATTTAGATAAAAACATACACTTTAATTCTTAATCTGAAGCAAAAAGACATAAAGTTATGGCATTTGGTTTATTACCAAGGAGATAATCTTTGCTCAGTAAACATTAAGCAACCTTGTATAAACACAAACACTTTAGTATTTGTAAATTGCTAAGGAAACAGAGGACTTTGCTTTGTCCTTGCTTAATTCATTCTATAAGATACTTTCATTTCCACTAGTACTTTTGGTGTGATTCGTTTCTTTACTATCTAATGGTATCATGTAAGACCCACAAAGTATATCTTTTAATTTGCATTTCTCAATTTTCACCAGTTTTAAGCACTAAAGAGTTATCAAAGTCAAATTTGAATCATTTTTAAAAATTCTTTATTGGTACAATTTATATACATCTCACAATCACACATAACATCAGGGAATTTGTACCAATATATGACACAAGTTAATTCTCTCTTTTTTTTTTTTTTTGGAGACAGGGTCTCACTTTGTAGTTCAGGCTGGCCCTGAGCTCACTATGTAGCCCAGGCAAGCCTTGAACTCAGCAATCCTCCTGCCTCTGCCTCCCGAGTGCTGGGATTACAGGTGTGAGCCACCATGCCTGGCTAGTTAATTCTCATTTTTAATGTTTATTAAAATAAAACAACCTATTGATGAAGCTAACATACTATGATGTATTTATATCTTTTTGTAACAAAAATAGTTACAAAATTAAATATATTTCTATAAAGATTTATGCTATATCAGAATCATTCCAGAGGCTTTTCTGTAATGTTTAATTTGTACTCCAATCATTGTCTATAGTAGTGATGGAATATGAGTGATAGGTTGATTTCAATTTTCCCTCAATGAAGGTGCAATGATAAATTTAATTGTTGATTTTTAAAGTTTTCCTCATGACAGGGAGAACTATTCTCACAACAGAAAGTAAAGCAACATGTCATGTCTTGAAAATAACTATTGGAAAAAAATGAAAAAATCTGTTGCCTCTTTTTATCACTAATTAATTGCAAAATAGATGCTGTGTGAGACATTTGCACATCTTACAGTACTGGTAATTAAAAGTGCTTATAAAAGATGTTCATCCCTTTTAGTTATAAAGGCCAATAGAACAGGTGCAGTTGAGCCAACTTAAAAAGCAGAAGAAACTGCAGTTCACACAAGGACTAAAATAATATTTGAGATGTTGGGAAATATGGATTTATTTAAGGAAAATTAAACATAGTACTCTAAAATTTTAATATTAAGTCTTAAATATTATATATAAATTATCATATGCCATTATAATATATATTCAATATATTCTGAGTTGGGTACACAAGTTGTAATGAAGAGAGTAAAATACATGATTTTATCTGAATACTTAACCATTTTATCACAGTAAAGACTTGACATTTCTTTTCAAGATTGTGGGTTGGGTGTGGTGGCTCACTCCTGTCATCCCAGCCCTCCGGAAGCAGAGGGAGGAGCATTGCCATGAGTTCAAGGCCAGTATGGGCTACATATTGAATTCAGGGTCAGCCTGAACTATAAACAGAGATCCTGTCTAAAAAACCAGCTACATCAATGACTCGTTAATGCTACTTGTAGAGCCTTAACAATGTATTAAGCACCTTGTAATAACACATAAATAAATGTGAATGCCATCTTTAAATTTAATAAGTAGTAGATTAGTAGCATGGAAATAAAGATGTCTATACAGAAGATATTTACTATATTATTATATAAATTTCCTAGAGGTCTGTAGCTTTTCATAATAAAAATTAACTGGGCCGGAGGGTTAGCTCAGTGGTTTCTGTGCCTACCTCAAAAGCGCAAGTCCTGAGTTCAATCCCGGGTAACCACGTACAATGCTGGGTGTGGAGACTCACACCCACCAGCAATCAATACCACATACCACAGTGCTGGGCATGGTGGCTCACGCCTGTAATCCCAGCACTCAGGGGGCAGAGGCAGGAGGACTGCTGAGTTCCAGGCCTGCCTGGACTACATAGTGAGCTCAGGGCCAGCCTGAACTACAAAGCGAGACCCTGTCTCAAAAAAACAACAACAACAAAAAAACAAGCCTACAAACTGAGTTCAAACCCAACCAAGGGGTGCAAAGGTGAAAACAAGACACAGAATCAAGTTAAAATCTGGGGAGGCAGAGGGCTCGCATCTCCCTTGGACGTAAAGCCCCAGATAACTGGTGCACCTGGGTTTTATTCACTCAGATGAAGACACCAGCAATTAGTTCCACAGGACTCACCTGTCTCCAACCTTCACTGTACCTCTCTGGGTAACAATTTCAGCTCAGGAGTTTCTACTTCTCCCTGCACTGTCAGCGCCCTGCCGACCTCTTTCTCCTCAGTGCTCAGGAAGGAGGCCAATTAGGCCTCATTCTTCCTATCTGATCTCAAACTGCAAAATAGGAGTTGACAAAGTTTTAGAAATCAGATTATTTCAAATTGAAATATGTGGTTTTTATAAGTCATAAATAATTAATTGAAAATTAGTTCAGCCTCAAGTTGAACTAATGCACGAGGAAGAAAACTGTTTCAACAAAAACATCAAGCAAAATAAGAATAGAAGGGCCAGAGATTTAGCTCAGTGGTTCTGGCACCTGCCTCACAAGCACAAGGTCCTGGGTTCAATCCCAGTAACCACATACAATGCTGGGCATGAGACTCACACCCACCAGCCATCAATACCACATACCATAGTGCTGGGCGTGGTGGCTCATGCCTGTCATCCCACCACTTGGGAGGCAGAGACAGGAGGATTGCTGAATTTGAGGCTTGCCTGGGCTACATAGTGGGCTCAGCCTGAACTACAAAGTGAGACCCTGTCTCAAAAAAAAAGAAAAGAAAAAAGAAATTGAAGAGGCAAGTCATATTTCTAAAGTCTAAAGCAGCTATTAAAAATTCTTTCTTTCCAAAATTATATGTATGAAATATATATTCTATAAAGCTAATATATATATCATATCAGCCTTATATATATATATATCATATGTTTTATATATATATAATGGACTCATGTACACATGTGTACACATATGTACCATACATGCATCATACATATACCATGCATACATATATACATATAGATGTGTATGAGATATATGATGAAATTTTAAGTGAAGTCAAAAGGTTTTGATGGTTAATAGAAAGGAAGGAGAAAACACGACATGAGTTATGTGGCTTAGTCCATTTGGGCTACTATTACAGAGTACCATAAACTGGATGTTGGGCTGGTTATAAAGAATTGAAATTTATTTTTCACACACTGCAGGGAGGAAGTCCAAGACCAAGACTCTGAAAACTTCTGTGTCTATGAATAAGTTATAGAAAAAATATGACATAGTTAAAGCATTTTTATTGCTGCACAGAACTACTATGATATAATGTTGAGCCAAAAATTACTGTATAAAGTTATCTATATCTTGTACATACTGTTAATGTGAAATGCAACATGGCTTCTATACACTTCATAAAGAAAAATGACTAGAAGGAAATTTATACAACTGTGAAGCAATCATTTCCCTGAAGTGAGGAATAGGTAGTCATTTGTATATTCTTTTTATGTGTCTCTGTTTTCTAATTTCTGTTTATATCTTAACAAGAAGCTTTAACAGAAACATGAAAGATTTCAGAGAAACAATCTTCCACCAAACAAACCGCACTTGCTCACCTGAGGGCCTAACAGTCTAGGGGGAGAATTGCTCTCAAACACCGACAGAAAGCAGAATCCAGAGTCCAAAATCTTCAGGTTGACTGGGAGAGGAAGGAGACTCCAGCTGATCTTCATCACAAGGACAACAAGAAACATGCCATTTAAGCAGTACTCATCACAAGGACACAGAGACACAGACAGGGATATTCGTATCCTATCAGGGCCAATACATGTTCCTACAGAAGTGATGTTCCCAGGAAGACATTGAGTAGAATTGCAGAAATCTTTGTAGACAGCAGCGGAAAGATGAGGGACTTGTCAAGGGCAACTCTAGTTTCTCTCTTATGGACACTCAGCTGGGGAGTGTGACAAGGGGAGCTATCAAGACTTGGGAAAATGGTAAAGGGCAGGCTGCTCATCCTTATTAAAAGGCAAAGGAGGCCAACCAGAGCCAAGGCAAGGGGGTATGAAGCAGCCCTCAGTACTCAACTCAGCTGCTGGTACAGCAAGTTTGATGAGTGATTCCCCACTCCTGACCTACTTCCGGGATTCTGAGAGAGCCACAAAGTCTTCCATCACACCAGAAAGAAATGCCAACAGTGGGCATTACTGAACTACTACCAAATGCCCACACTGCACCACATACTGAATCCTTCCTGTTCGTTGTCATTTTTATTGGAAATATCCCTACATAACATAATGATTTTTTTTTGAGACAGGGTCTTGCTTTGGAGTTCAGGCTGGCCCTGAGCTCTTTATGTGGCCCACATAAGCCTCAAACCCAGCAATCCTCCTGCTTCTGCCACCCGAGTGCTGGGATTCCAGTGTGAGCCACCACACCAGCAAAATATTCCTACATAAGGACCCTGCTTAGAAAATATGCCTAGAAGAATTCCACAATGTATACAGTTCATATGTACAGTGCCCATACCCAGGATAAAAATACAAATGACAATTCAGAAGCCACTTAGCATTTCTTGAGGAAGGAAAATACTTTACATAATATTTAACTCATTATAACTTTGTTATTGTGGATCAAAATATGTGTAAAAGATATCCAGGATTTATTAGGTATCATGTTGGGCAGGAAGGCAGTGCCACACAGTATATTCATTAATTTTATAATGTTAGACAGTCATCATTTGAAGTATACTAATATTACCTTTCCATGTAAGACTATAAATTTCACACTCAGAGTGTATTTCATATTCTCTTCCTGTCATTCAAGGTACTTGAAACAGGGCTAATTCTTTGGGAATCATTGATTGCATTTCTATCAATGTCCTTAAACCCAGGCTAATTGAAGATGGAAATAGAATTAGTGTTTCAAATAATCCTGTTGCTCCTCCTCTCAATTCAGGTGAAAAATTATGCATTTCAATCACTTGAAGAAGAGTAGAGACACTTCGTATGGGGAAAGCTACTTAACGTTTCATTCCAAAGAGCTTCCCTTTTAAACTCTTGGTGTTGATCTAATAGAGTGGGGTAAGAGCCCCAAGGAATTGTGAGAAGAATTAATGTCAGACCTGGCATCAAAGAAGGAAAGACACGAAAGAGTGGAGAAAATAAAAAGGGAGGGAAGGAGAGAAATCAAGGGAGAAAAGGAGGGATGTAGGTATGGGTAAAAAGAATCCTAAATAGAATAATAGCTATATATATCCAGAGTACATAGGAGCCCCCGGGGAGAGCATCCAATGGTTGTAGACTGGGAACAATTAACCAATAAAATAAAACAGTATTGAATTACAACACAAGAATAAGTAAATATCCATGAGCCCATACTAATAGAAGTAAATGACTGGATAAACAAATGGTGGAATGAACAAACCTTGCATGCAGAAAATTTTAAATAGATAGATAGATAGATAGATAGATAGATAGATAGATAGATAGATAGATAGATAGATAGATAGATACTCTGCCTTTAAGAAGATAGAACATAACACCTGCTCCTTAAGTGTGGACCTCTAAAGACTATAGAGTGGAAAAGATACCGGAAAAAGTCACTTTACAGTGAAGAAACCTGACAAACATCCCCTCAGCAAGGTGATAAAGTTCAACATGAACAGTGATAACTTCTGTTGGTAGTCTATACCCCTGACAGGAGGTGGTGGAAATGGCCCTTTAACTCTGCAGTTTTCTGCTGCAAAAACCTGTAATCAGAGCCTAATCATGAGAAAAAGCACCAGACAAGCCCAATTGAGGGGCAATCTATGAAATGCCTGACAAGTGCTCCTCACAACTATCAAGGTCATCAAATAGGGGCCACATCTGAGAAACTGTGACTGCTGCGTGGAGCCGGTGTAGCCAGGGTGGCTACGTGTGGTGTGGTTTCAAGGTTGGAGAGATGACATCAGGAAACAAGAGGTGGTCTAAACAACATGCGACCTTCTGTTAGTAACGATATGCAAAGATTCATTCCTTCATTGTGGCCAATGTACCGTATTGATGCAGTGTGTTAATAATAGAAGCCATGGGTATGAGTTACATGGACATTTTCTGTACTGTATTTGCAAATTTTCTGTAAATCTAAATCTATTTCAAAATCAATTGTTTATTCAAAAATTAGACAGGACTTTATTGAAAAATTAGAAAGGTGAACTGTCAGCCAATCAGGATTAGTCAAGCCAGTTCTAAGAGCCTGAGGTGAAGCATGGAAGCGTGGCTGTGTGCTTGCTATCTGGTTTCTGGGGGCCTTCCCTCTGACACTGTTCCCTCCCCTACACTGTTTCCCACCACCAAGAACTCGGCAGCTCTGCTCATCAAGACCTTTCTACCCCGCCTTGGAGCTGGCGTCTCAGACTGAGTCCTCTGAAACCTTGAGCCAAAGTAAGCCACTCATTGAAATTGTAGACATTGAATACTGTGTCTCAAGGATCAGAACACTGACCAGTTGTCTTAGCTACTTTTCTTTTTGCTAAGAAAAGTACCCAGCACCCAAAGTTAGAGGAGGAAAGGTTTATTTAGCTGATAGTTCGTAGAGGTTGCAGTTCATAGCTGGCTGGCTGCAAGGCAAGGTGGCACAGCAGAGAGATATCACAGAAATCAACCAGCTCACGGCGGGCAAATATAGCAAAGCAAATAAGGGAGGACCAAAGCTTTCCTATCCAGAGTACCAAGGGCAGGTAGATCTCACACCTTTAATCCTAGTGTCCTTGATAGCAGCATTGCAGTATGAATCAATCCTAGCCTCATACACTCTAGATCCAGCCAATTCTGAAAAAGCCCCTTCTGTGACTGCAAGAGGCTTCTGGGGGGTGGGGGTGGTGGCATCAAGACACAAACAGTAACACTAATATAGACTTTATTTTAAAAATTTTAAATAGCCCTGTATCTTGTCCGACTCATCTGCACTGTTTCATTAAAGTTTTGCATGAACTCTTCTCCCAAATGCTCACTTGCATAGAGAATCCATCCCATGTTTCTCCTTTTGACTTGAGAATAGCTACTCTGACATTTTCAGCAATGAATAGATGTTCAAAAACAAGCCAAAGTGACCAAATGTGTTTGTACTTTGCAGGCCTCACAAATCATAGGATAAAGTATGACCCAAGTCTGTAAGTTTAATGCCCTGAGTAGGAGTTATTCTCTAGAGCACTATAAATATATATGACTGCAGAGTGAACAGAACTTTTTTTGAAAAGTGGTCTAAGTACAAATCTAAAGAGACTATAGGATTGCAAATATAAATGTATCTTGACTACAAGAGCTAAAACATAGACAACACGAAATATTATGGGAGAATAAGACACATTGAGATTGCATTCTTGGCTAATAGCATTTTGTTTTGCTTCATACTTCTCTTCCTAGTTTTTGAAGGTCATAAGAAACAAAATTTAACTGAAAATGAGAATTCCTAATATATTTTAAGGTCTTAAGAAATACATGCAATACATTAGAAAAATGTAATATTTTATGTTGCAAAACATAGGAGTAAACCCCTCATATGGCAAGTAAAGATCTTTCATATTCATAAGGAATTACAAGAATGTGCAATTAAAACCAAAATGGAGAGAGAGGAAATTTTCTTTTTTCTTTTTTTCTTTTTTTTTTTTGCTTTTGAGACAGGGTCTCACTTTGTAGTTCAGGCTGGCCCTGAGCTCACTCTGGTGCCCAGGCAAGCTGTCGCGAACTCAGCAATCCTCCTGTCTCTGCCTCCCGAGTACTGGGATTACAGGCGTGAGCCACCATGCCCGGCATTGTGGTATGCGGTGTTGATTGTTGGTGGGCGTGTCTCCACGCCCAGCATTATATGTGGTTACCTGGATCGAACTCAGGACCTTGTGCTTGCGAGGCAGGCGCTGGAAACACTGAGCTAACCCTCCGGCCCTGAAATTTTCTTTTTTCTTTTTGGTACCTGACACTGAGTACTTCTAAGGCAGACTGTAAACCATTTCATTTGTGATTTTAGATAATAGGATACTATGTCTTCTTTAAATAAGCTATTATTGCAAAATAATCTTAAAGTATATTTAAATTTTGTGCTTCTGAGTAGAAGTCCAGCAACAATATGTGAATACTGTGTTCCTCAAAAAATCAAATACAGAAATGTTTGAAAAATTACAAACATAGGTTACAGTTACTTCTAGGAAAAATTAAAATTTTTAGTCTGTTATCTAAAAAAAAAGATATCAGAAAAAGAAATGCTCAGTTTTCTAGACATTTGGTCATAGAGTGTTTCAGAGACAGAAAGTATACATACATCATAGGAATCTTACATAAGTTTCGGTTATAGGGAAGACTTTCAGCCCAAAGTATGTCCTTCATCTTGAAGCAAGTGGCACCAAGATGAGCCCCTAGGGAGAAAGATATTTGAGGGATAGAATGCTGTTTCCACACATGCTTGAGATTGACCCGCTGTTTCTTGGGCAATAGCATCTGATCACAGCCTTTCTCCTTCATAATTTAAAAACAGAACACTTTAACTCCCTCTTTTCATCTACCGGTTTCCACTTCAATGTTAAGGTCTATACTTAAAATCAATTGCTCCAGGAAACTTTTTCTGAGCCTCTAAGGTTTGGGTCATTTGTCTCTTACACACACCATACACTCACACACAGTACAATAGTACAGTCTTTTTTGAAATTCAGAAATTAAATATTAAATGCCTCAGTTTTAAAATTAGAAATTTCACCCACACTGCTACTTGCCATGATGATGTGACAGAATTCAGATTAGTGCCTTTACACCAATAGACAATAGCATGATCGGACAAAGACAGGCGGCATTATTTTTAGACAGGGAAAAAGCACAAAGTTAGTGCTTTGTTTTTCTTCCATCATTTTCTTCCTGAGAGTACATTCTGAACTGGTGCATACAAGAGATGCTCCAGGCAGAGAAGAGTGGCATTAATGAATTGAGAAGCTGAGATTGGAGCGTGATGTTGCTTAAGGGAAAAGAATGATGGAGATACTAGGAAAGAAAGATGAAATAAGGACAGAGAACGACCCAGAGTCTGCATGGGCATCTGCCATCTCCACTGGGTTCGTGCTCAAGGGTTGAGTTCAGCGTACATAGGTGGAGGATTCTCAAAGCCAAGGAGGAAGAGACAGGACTGAAAGCTTAACAGTGATAGGAAGTTTTGCAATAGATTGGAAAATAGTGAAGATCTTTGATAATTAGTATATTCATGGATTGGTAGACTCCATGTTGTAGAGAGTTAAGACAGCAGTTTGTAGCTAAATGACCCATAGATTCAGCGTGATCCCAACCACAACTCCAGAAACAAATGTATTTGAAATAGGAGATTTGATTTTAACAATTTAATAAGGAAAGAGAAAACCAAAACCAGTCTTGGAAAAGGAGGGAAAGAGTGGCAGAGCTATATCTCTCCAATTGAAAGCTTATCATAAATTTGCATGACAGTTGGTATCGGCTTGCAGATAGATAAATAGGTCAATGGTAGAGAACAGAGTTAGGAAATGGACTCACAAATATGAAGTCAACTGATGTTCAACAGGGTACATAAGCATTTTAGTGAGACGAGAGTTTTGTTTTGTTTTGTTTTGTTTTGTTTTGTTTTGTTTTGTTTTGTTTTGTTTTGAGACAGGGTCTCACTTTGTAGTTCAGGCTGGCCCTGAGCTCACTATGTAGCCCAGGCAAGCCTCAAACTCAGTAATCCTCCTACCTCTGCCTCCCAAGTGCTGGGATTGCAGGTGTGAGCCACCACATCCAACTAGAGAAGAGTTTTTTTTTTTAAAAACAAATACTACTGGATCAACTAGACAAATTACTAGACAAGTATGAATATCAAATTGTATGTCACATTACACACAAAATTTATTATACATCTATCTGAAACTTTATCTAAAGACTAACATTATAATACTTGTTTAAAATATGAGAGTACTGGGGCTGGAGGGTTGGCTCAGTGGTTCCGGCGCCTGCCTCGCAAGCGCAAGGTCCTGAGTTCAATCCCCGGTAATGACATACAGTGTTGGGTGTGGAGACTCACGCCCACCAACAATCAATACCACATACCACAGTGCCAAGCGTGGTGGCTCATGCCTGTAATCCCAGTACTTGGGAGGCAGAGACAGGAGGATTGCTGAGTTCGAGGCTTGCCTAGGCTACATAGTGAGCTCAGAGCCAGCCTGAACTACAAAGCGAGACCCTGTCTCAAAAAAAAAATATATATATATATGAGAGTACATTATCATGATCTTACAGTAAGAGAATTTTACAAGAAGGCACAAAATTCACAGACAAAAGTTATAAATTAGTGTCACATTTCTGACACAAAATGTAGAGGGTTTTTCTTTTACCAACAAACCAACTGAGTGTCTGGATACTCAGTTCAATTCCAGAACTGCCCAAAGTCTGTGTAGTGAGTTCTGTGGCTCAGAACCACGAGACTGTCCCACCTTGAAGCTGGTTGCAAGGAGTGGCTCTCTCAGTTACACAAACTTCTGTCCAACTTGACTACAAATCATTTTTCTCACAATCATTTCCTCATGTTCACTAATTTGCTCTAGGGGTTCTCAATAGTCAAGAATTGACTTCAGTTCTCTGGTTTATTCTAGGTGTGTTATAAAGGATCTAAATGATCAGCCAGACAGTGAGGTAGAGGTCAAAGTTCTCAGGTGTCTGGAGAAAAACGGCACCTGTCCGGTGGTGTTGGGATGGTCCACCTTCTTGGCATATAGACTCCTTCACCAAGTCTGTATTTCAAGGAATTTTACAAAGGCACCATCATGTGGGCATGATCTATTATTAACTCAAATAAACCTTTAGCTTCTTTCCTATAAAGTAGAGAGTAATGTTCCAAGATTTTAATCATGGCTTAGGCTTACTGGTGACCAGCCCCCACCATGAAGTTATGCAGGGACTTTTCAAGAATCCTCCCATTACAAAAAGAGTCTTCTACTCTGTAGTTAGAAGAAGTTACATATTTTAGGACCATTGTGTAAGATTCTCTTGTCATTTCAATCCTTCAAAAAATTGCAAGTATTTTAGGAGGTCCATGTGAGGAATAAGGAGAAGAAGCCACATACATATTTCTTTATGATGATTGCATTTCACTAGGATTTTTGAAGATAACTTCAGGATTTTTGGTACTTTTAGTTCTCAAGATTTTCAAAGTTGTAGTCATGCCCTTGAGCATCATGAGAACAAAATACAAAGCAGACATGTAGACAAGTTTTAACTTTCAAATTAACATAGCCCTTGTTGAGTGGCACATAAAAGTTCATGACAGATTCTTATTTTGATCATTTGCAAAATAATTAACATTCTTGAGGAATAATTAACCAGATAGGAAATGTTCTAATTGGTCAAGAGGTCAAAATTTGTAATTAATGGAAAATTACAATGGGTTACAAAAAAGTGTACTCCAAAATTAAAATTGATTACCTTAATTATTTTGATAGATTCTTAAATGAAGGTCTAAACAAGTAATGATAAGATCTTTTGAATAAGTCATATATAGATATGTATATTTTAAAATGTTTAAAATGCAATTCAGTTTATATCAACAATATTTAAGAGGTTTGATCTTTAAATATTACATTATTTATTCACAAAGTGATTCTTGTCTTGATGGGATTTATTATAAAAATCTAATAGAATATTTCATCAGCACTGAAAGCTACAACTAAATGTCAGCTTTTTATTACTTTGAATATTGATGGCATGTCCTATGAATTGTTTATCATGGGGATCAAGGATATCTTGATTATTTATGGTAATTTCAATTTTATTTTTCAAGGGACCTTTATATACTGCTTATGTCATAACCTTATACTTTAAATAAGAAAATTATAAAAATATCAATCTTATTTATGAATAAAGTGAGACACAAAGGTTACCCAATTTATCTGAAATTATAGAACTACTTAATGACAAAAAGCAAGACTAAGCCATGAATCTTCATGTGGACAATTGAGATTTTTTTTCCAAAGCCCATATCACTTTCTGGGATAACTAAACCCCACAGTAATACTAATTTTTGCATTATTAATGACTTTAAATTAAAGTCACTTTAATTCAATATATTATTGCTTCAATTTGAGATGATTTGAATGATCATGTTATTCTCCAGACACTTTTTATGTTTAATTGATTGATTGATTGATTGATTGATTGATTGAAGTGAGGTCTCACTCTGATGCTCAGGATGGCTTTGAACTCCTGGACTCAAGCAATTCTCCTGCCTTCATCTCTAGAGTAGCTGCATTCCAGGTAAATGCCACGGTGTGTACTAATTCTCAAAACACATTAATTGATTTGTAATGCTCAACTTTCTTTTTCATTGTCATACTCATCTCAGGAATAAGAAAATCATAAGAGATCCAACATGATTTAGTCTCTAACTCATTAATCCTATTTCTCTGTATTTTGTGTTTATTCTGTTGCTCAGTTATCAAAGAGCCACTGCTTGTAATTCTCAGTATAAATTCCAACTTGTTTTTTTCATTGGTGTGCATGGTAGTTTAACTTCCATACTGCGGAGTAGGATGCTATTGCCCAGAGGCATTTCCTCATTGTGCCAAGTACACTGTCTCCTCAGGAGTGTGTTCAAATGCAGATTTTGCTCTCACTAGGATACATCTCTCTACTATATATACCTGTCTGGATGTGACTAGTTATCGGTTTATCTACAATAAGGACATGATTCACAACCAAAGTTAAATTACTATGAACCTGTATAAAGAAAACAACATAATATTTACTTATATACATCATGAGAAAAATGCAAACAACGTGTAATGAACTGACAATAATAATGGGAAGTATTAATATGCATCATCTTTTTGGGGGGGTACCAAGGATTGAACTCAGGCCCTTGTGTGTCCAACATTGGCCCGGTACCACTTGAGCTAAATCCCCAGCCCCTGTACCATCTTAAATAATGTGAACACAAAAGGAAAAGAATGATAGGATACTTGAGAATTTACTAATCGTCAGTAGGTATGTAAGCATTGCTCATAATTTAGGAGAGTATAAAGAATTACTAAAACTTATGATGTGATTACAGTCTCTTGGGACACTGGATGTTAGATTTGACTGTGGCTTCTGATAATCATTAGTGATCCTTATCAAGTATTTCTTATTTTTCCGCTTCTAGAATATTTTAGGATTATATTACTCCACACTCTTCAAGTTAAGTGTGAGTGCAGCCTTCTACCGCCACTTAAATACATTTCTCTTTTGAGTGCATATTTAAATTCACAGGATGTCTTTCCTTTTGTACTTATTATCTTAGCTTGAAAAATCATAGAAGCCTATAAATGGAATCATGTTCTCTCCTCATTTCTGCATGGACTGTACTGTGAAATGCCAAAGCCTTGTTAAATCATTGAGTTGGGGGGGGTATATCTGTTTCCATAGGTTAGCCTTCATCTGAGATAGGAATCAATAAAAGCAAGAAGATATTTCAAAACTGCAAAATATTTGAAAAACGAATAAAAATCTGTTAATGTTGTTTCTGATGCCATTATAACATATGTAAATGCTTCAAGAAAATGAAACAAAGTAATGTTTTGAGGAACCGGAAGCATTCATTCTACACATCTGAGGAAGTATGTTCCATTTACTTTGGGTATGTACCATTGATGGGGAAGTTGTCATGGCTGGAAGAATGGATGACTGCAGACTCTTTCGCTCGCCTCTGCTACTACATCTCAGACCTTCTGTGGTGTAGACGAGGCCTAAAAGAAAGCAATCAGTCTCCCATTGCTCAATCATTTTGTCTTTTCCTTTCCTTTTCTCTTCTGCACTTGATTTTTTTCCATTTTCTCCTTGTTACAAAAACAATGCAAATGAGAGACAGTATTTTCTCAAAAGAGGTAACCAATGGACCTAACTCCGAATTGCCCACCTATCCAACAGCAAGTTTGCAAAGCTACAAAATGCAAAACAAAAATCACAAGATTCCCTCCTTTTCTTTGGTCCAGACTAGACAGGAAATTCTTGACTCATATATTCTTTTTTTCTGTGATGTTTTACTCTTTTCACAGACATGACTTCTAGACAAGGAAGAGACACTGTATTTCACTGTCTACAGGGAGACATATTGGAAGTTGTTCTCAAAATCATGATGCATGGAAGGTCACAAAAAGTTGCAGAAGACTCTCTTTGAGTTATTTGATTCTGTGGGTAAATCCCAGAAGTTCAGCCTTCGTCATTTATTGTACGATGGTTTCTGCTGTTACAGAACTGATTCGCAACATTAATTTGTATAAAAATACCCTGAGTTATTTATGAAAATTTCCCTAGCTCCCTTTGGGAAATTCCACTTATAAGTTTGAGATGAGTTTTAGTAATTAATTTAATCAGTGCCACCTTCTTACCCATGAGCTCTTGAGGTGTGCGATCTGAAAACACGATGCAATACTCTTGAAAAATTCTAGAGAATTCATGTATTGTTGAACATATAAATTATTTTCATTATGGTTTATCATAGAGCTTGACTTGCTCTCAAAGGAAATATATAGCCATGAAGTGAACACATGTGTTCCCAACTGTTTTAATTAAAAGAATGGCATGCATATTCTAGTGCTATTAGCAAAAACAAAATTGATTTGCTTTTCTGGATAATTGAATATATTAAAACCTCAGTGCTTTCCTTCTATAGTTTAACTCTATGAAGTCTGCATTACTTTTATCTTATACATCTTGGAATATCTCACTGATGCTCTTACGAGAAGAATGACATTGCTTTATGCAAAATTTTTGTGTGTGTTTTAATTTTAGTACCCTGTATAACAGTGGCATAAAAGGACTGTGAAGTAAAATAAATGTGCCACAGTAAACCATATTGACTTTAATCTTTGTATAAAGAAAAATATTTTACTTTGTAATGGTAGATATCATTGTGAGATAGAAGCATTCCCAGGCATGCTATATTTCAAGGCTTGAGCTCTCTCTCTCAAATACACATATTTTTAAATGATCCATATGGAATATATTAAGGTGAAATAAAAAACCAAAGGTAAGTCACTTTGTTTTTGCAGCTATAGTAGTTTCCAGACAGGCACTTCTGCTCCTGTTCCCAAAACCATGGCTGAGCTATGTCTGTCTGGGTGACAAGTTAAATGGGAGAACTGATGGTTTCTGTGATGCCCACCTGAGTTTCTTATCTTTCGTTTATTTGTTCTCTCATCAGGCACGGGTCATATAGCTGCCACATGCTGATGATGTAAAAGATGAAAAGCAGAACTTCAAAATGAATTTTTATTATGCCTGATATCATATAAACATAAACAATCATGCGATCAAATGATCAGTGTAATGGGCAGCTTCCAGTCGCCCTGGGCTATCACCAGCTGGTTTTCATACCTCTGGGCAGACCCCTCCCCTGCCGAGTCTTGGTTGCCTGAGTTACCGATGGGACAGCAAGTGTGTGACAGTACGAGTCCCAGAGGATGCTACAGATTCTGCCTTGCTCTTGTTTCCACCCTTCCTCCTCAAGTGCCAGTTGCATGTTGTGAAACTATTTGATCGTCCTTATGGGAGAAGGGTCACGTGGAACGGAGCTGAGGCTGCTGTTATCAGCCAGCACCAAGCTGGCAGCCACAGCGAGGAAGCCAATATGGAAACCAAAGACCCAAATCTGACTGAACCAAGTCATGACTGTAACTCCAAGACAGACGTCGAGACAGAACCACCTAAGCTGCTCCTAGCTCCTGACCTTTAGCAACTCTAAGATGAAAAATAGTAATTTCAAGCGAGTAAGCTTTAGAGGTATTTTTTGGACAATAAGTAACTAAGTAGTAAGTCAAAAATTGTTCTAAGGAAAATCTGACTGTTGTAAGACTTACAACATTTCCCTTTTTTAATTGATTCTAATAGTGCATTTTATATACACACCATGATCACAATCAATATTGAGAATTTGTACCAGGACATGACACAACTTAATTCTCATTTTTTGCCATTCCCCTGCCCACCCTACAACTCCCTGCCCCCTAAATATATAAGCTTTGTTTTCTTTTTTAACCATCAAATGTTCTATTTCCTTTCTTTACTTACCCCAACACCCCTTTTCCCTTTGAATACTTTCTATTTCACAATATCTGACATACATTTTAGATCTCATTTACATCTTCAGCTTCTCATGCCAGAGAAAAGTATAGTACTTACATATCTGTGACCTATTTACTTCACATATGACTGTGTCTTTAATGTATGTCCATTTGAGTATAAATGACTAAAATTTATCATACTCTATGGCCAAATAATACTCCATTTTATTTGAAAAAAAAACCACACATCTTCTTTACCCAGTCGTCAGTAGCTGGGCATTTGGGTTGTTTCCAAGATTTAGCTATCACAAAATGAGCTGCTACAAACACAGTTGCACATACGTCTCTGTGATATGAATTTTCTTTTAATTCTTTCATGTATATATCTAGCAGGAGAATAGCAGGGTCAAATGAGACCTCTGATCCTAGTTTTTTGAGGAATCTCCACAATGATCTCCACAGTGGTTGCACAATTTACATTGCCACCAAGAATGCAGGAGGGTTTGTTACTGCCTATGGCCTCACCAGTATTTGTTGCTGGTTAATTTTGATCTAGCAGCTATTCTTTGTGGAGTGAGATGGAATCTCAGGGATGTTTTCATGTGCATTTCTCAAATGATGAGCGATGTTGAGCATTTCTTCATATGCTTCTTAGCCACTTTTACTTCTTCCTCTGAGAAGTGTCTGTTCATTTCAGATGCCAATTTTTGAACTGGCTCTTTAATTTGGGGGAGTCTAATTTTTTTAAAGCTCTTTATGTACTCTAGATAGAAGCCCTTTATCTGAGAAACAGCTGGTAAAGTTTTTTTTCCCCATATTTTTGGTTGTCTTTTTGTTCTGCTTGTGGTTTCCCTTGCTGTGAGAAGCTTTTTAATAAGATGAGATCCCAATTCTTGATTTCTGCAGACCTTTAGTTTATAAAGTCTTTCCCTAAGCCAGTGTCTCTAAGAGTTCTACTACCCTGTTCTGCAGCAGGTTTAGTGTTTCTGTTTGAATGCTTAGGTCTCTAATCCACCTTGATTTTAGTCTAGTGGATGGTGAAAGATCTAGATCTAGATCTAGATCTAGATCTAGTCTTTGGCCAATTGAAATCGGGCTTTTCCAGTACCATATGTTAAAGAGGCTGTCTTTCTTCCATTGAGAATATTTATCTCCTTTGTCAAAGATGAGGTGGCTTAGTGTATCTGGAGTTGTTGTTTTTTGATCTTCTAATCTATCCTATTGATCCTCAAGTTTGTAACTTTGCCAGTACCATGCTGTTTTTGTCACAGTGGCATTGTAGTATAGTTTCAAATTGGGGATCATGGTACCCCCTGCAATGTCCTTGTTGCCTAGAATTGCTTTTGCTATTCTAGGCCTCTTGTGGTCTCAGATGAATTTTTGGATTATTTTTTCTAGCTCTGTGAAATATGCTATTGGGATTTCAACTGGGATTACACTGAATCTATATAGTAGTAACCATTTTGACAATAATGGTTCTTTCTACCCAGGAACAAGGAAAACATTTCATAGAAGCAACAGCATTTAAATGAAACCTGAAGCATGGTAAAACTTAGAAATGCAGAACTCAGAAAGACCTTTCTAGGTGGAACAACGTGTGAAAAAACACAAATTTGATGATTTAAAAAAATTAAAAAACAAACATTAGAGTCTTATTTATTTGATTGCAGCAGCAGCTCCCCACTTACAGTGGGATTGTGAGTTGTGTATTGTTCAGGTTAAGTCTAGTGCTATCTCTTCCTTGGAGCTAAGAAAGCACTGAGTGTGTGAGCAGTAGGTTTGGCAATCTAGAAAAAGTAGATCTAAATAAGCCATTGAGGCATGAGATAAGCCAACCCATACAGGGTCATTGCACTGAATCAATTATTTTATCAGTTAATATAGCATGTATGACAACTTCATGGATGATCTGTAAAAGAAAGTAAAATTATACTATGAGAAATATTAAAAAACACAAGTAAACAAATCTAGCATTGCATATAAAACAAGTAGGGTTTCTATGGGGAATGGAAGATCATTCAACACCAGACAATCAGTGAATCAACTCCCTATACTATTGGATAAAAAAACATGATTTTATTAATTCCTTCAGAAAAAAAAATCTTAGATGTAATTCAACATGCATTCATGTTAAGAGTTCTTAGAAAACCAATAGCAGAAACTTTTTTTTTTTTTTTGAGACAGGGTCTTACTTTGTAGTTCAGGCTGGCCCTGAGCTCACTACATAGCCCAGGCAAGCCTCAAACTCAGCAATCCTCCTGCCTCTGCCTCTTGAGTGCTGGGATTACAGGCGTGAGCGACCACACCCGGCACTGTGGTGTGTGGTATTGATGGCCGGTGGGCATGAGTCACCAAGCCCAGCATTGTATGTGGTTACCGGGATTGAACTCAGGACCTTGAGTTTGCGAGGCAGGTACCAGAACCACTGAGCTAAATATCTAGCCCCTAGCAGAAACTTCTTAAACCTAAAGAACAATGGCTATGCAAATTCTAGAAAACATGTTTTTGTGAAATATAAAAAGTACTTATAACTATAGAAAATGTATTATAATGGTAGGGCAGGGCACTCTACTGTTAACAGTTAAACTCCCAGAGTATTAGAAGTTTAACACAATAAAAGCTTATTTCCCATTTATGTTTCTGGGCAAGTGCATCCCCTTTAAGGCCACTTCCAACTTGAATCTCTGCCATTCCTTAGGTCCTTGGAGTGTTCTCCTGCAGAATTAGAAAGAGTATAGAAAATCCTGTGTGGAACCTTTCTGGGGAGCTTCCTGGAATTGGTTTTGCCCACACTGCTTTGTTAAAAAGTCATATTGTCCCACTTAACTATAGGAGCCTGGGAAATTTAGACAGCAAGAAGATCCAAGAAAAGAGAAAATTGCTTTGCCCATCAGGTACTGGTTCCTGAGAAAGTCTTTTTCACTTATTAATACTTATTATATTAAAATATATTTAAGTATTAAAGTAAATACTTAAATTGTTTCATTAAAGCATCACACAAAAATATCCACCTTTGGCCAAAGGGAAACAAACCGAAGTCCCATCTTGTGGGAATTTCAATACAAAGCCGGATCTGATGCTGAGCGTTCTCTCCAATAGGTGTGCACTGGGTGAGGCTGTTTGTCACCCAGGGATTTATGAACTAGAAGGTAATTCATAGCCTCCCTCTAACCCCTAGCCCACTGTAGTGGTGGAAAAGCATAAATATACTAATGATAACAAACATGTCCATTTAAAAATGTGGGCCACCTGGAAGACATCTTTGAAACTCTGATCAAATCTTACTGGGGAGTATTATGAAGTTCCCTTGCCACCTGACAAAAGAGTCATTCCTTGGCTGGTCCTTGCTCTGTTCTTTGGAAGGAACAGTCTTTCCTCGAAAAGCTAAGAGTTTACTATGTCTGAAATAGGTTAGGGGCTGTGTAATCCTCTAAGGGATGTATAGAACTCATATCTTGTTTCTGGCTTTTATAACTTCCAAGGCCCCAGATTTGTAATAGAACTCTGATGGTCAAAAATATCGTAATTTTAGTCTTGCAGTATCTTTTTAAATTTGAATCTTTATTGGTACATTATATATAAACATCATGATCACACACAATGTTGAGAATTTAAATCAGTATATGACGCAACTCATTTTTTCCCATCCCCGCACCCACCCTACCACCCCCGCCCCTATATGCATAAACTTTGTTTCCTTTTTATAATTACCATCATATTTTTTCTTGCAGTATCTTTCACTTTGTTTATCTACAAAAAAGACAGTAGAAGAAAAATATGGCAATATCTTACAAAGTTAAACATGTGCTTACCATATGACCTAACAATTACACACTGGAGCATTTTTCCTGGAGAAATAAAAATATATGTCCACTCAAAAACATACACACCAATGTGCAAACCAGGTTTATTTGCAACAGCTAAAACCAAAAATGATTCAAATGTCCTTCAGTAGGTGAATGATTTAAAAATCTCTGTGTTATTCTTACACCAGAATATCACTTTGCACGTGGGATGAACTATTGGTATATGCCCGATATAGGTTGATCCGCATTATTTTTGTTGCTTCTGGAACAAATTAGCAAAAATATGGTGGATTAAAACAGCAAACCTTTGTTGTTTCCATTCTAGCCTGACCTCTTTCTAGAGGCTCCAGGGAACTATCCACATCCATCCATTTTTAGGTTTTAAGAAGCTGTGAAATCCATTGGCTCACAACTCCTTTTCTACATCACTCTAGCCTTTCACTTCCAGTATCATGTCTGCTACATCCCTTAGACCTTCTTTCCTCCATGTTGTAGGGTGCCTTGTGGCTATAGTGTTGAATAGCTCTAGTGTATCTCTAGTGTAATAGTTCAGTGTAAACTTCACCTCTGAAGAGCCTTAATCACACTAGCAAAACTGCTTTTGTTCTATTTTCTATATTTGTAGGATTAAGGAACAAGGATTTGTGTATTCTTCAGGATGAGGGAGTGTAATTCTGTCTATGATAGATAAAGAACTTAAGCTAAACAAAAACAATCCTTGAACCTTGCTCACGACTCCATTTATTTAGTGAAATAGTTCTATCATCTGTGAAGACAAACTCAAGAATGTAACTCAGATATGTTAGCTGGATAAGTTCACCTACTTTCTTAAAAGTAATACCAGTGAAAGACGTAAATATAAACTTGTCTTTTCTTCTTCCCAACCCATTTTCAAGAGGAAGGTAGGAGAATCCTAGCTAGAGATTCTGAGATTTTCCAAGATATGGCTGCTCTACCCCTGAGCCAGTTAACCCAATTGACTACTCTGGAATGAAAATTAAAGATATAAGGAAGAAGTGTTCCCTTTACTTTGGCAATGCTTTGCTTAGGCTTTAATAGTAGTGTATGTGGGGCTGGAGATTTATCTCACTGGTTCCGGCGCCTGCCTCACAAGTGCAAGGTCCTGGGTTCAATGCCCTGTAACCACATACAATGCTGGGCGTGGTGACTCACACCCACCAGCAATCAATACCACATACCACAGTGCCGGTCGTGGTGGCTCACGCCTGTAATCCTACCACTCAGGAGGCAGAGACAGGAGGATTGCTGAGTTTGAAGCTTGCCTAGGCTACATAGTGAGCTCAGGGCCAGCCTGAACTACAAAGCGAGACCCTGTCTCAAAAAAAAAAAAAAGTAGTGTATGTGTACCCTGTGCTTTTTGTGAGTAGTCAGTATTTTACAGTAAAACTAAAATTTAAAAGAACCAAGAAGTACCAGTAACACCTTACATGACTATGATGATAAGGGATTCTGGTATTTTTAGGCTAGAGAATGGGGGACATTTTAGATCCAGCCATCAGGGCAGCATCAAGTCTGAAGCTGCAGTAAGAGGTGGCCATAGTGTCAGTGTAAGAAGGAGCAGAGCAGGCGGGTGGTCGGATGGACAGCAAGATGAAGGTGGGACTCAGCCAGGACTCCCAGGCAGGAGAGGCCTGTGCACTGACTCGCACGTTCTTGCCAAAATGTCAAGTGACGTCAGCTCTGCAAGTTTGCATCCAAGCAGCCCCAGACGCAGCGAAAATGCTCCATGGAAACATTTATGTGTAAGGAGAGGGAGAGTGAGGCATTAAAGAGGAAGTGGGGATTTAATGACTCGAAGGTTGAGGCTGTTAATCTAAAGAAGTTGCGAAGCAAAGTGTTAGTGGATAGGAGAACCGACTGTGGCCTCTTGACAGTCTTTGTCCACTGGAGCATTTTAAGGGCATCATATGTTTCCCTTGTTCCATGAATATTCCCTTTCACTACCTGCTCTTTGAGGTGGTTAGTAGAATCCCATATTTTTCTTTCACAGACGTCTTTATCTTTCAAGGTCAATTTTACTTTATGCATTATTCTAGATTTGAATAGAGTGCTAACTAACATCTTTGTTTCCATTATAAGATACTACTTTGTTTCCCCTGGGCTTTAGGAAAGCCCTCGGTTTCTGTGTTCTGCTGCTGCTGTGGTTGTTAAGCAATACTCCGTTCTAGCGCTGAAGAGCACAGCTGTGGCAGACAACAGTCGGCAGAGCAGGCAGGGAACAGAGCCTGATGGGTAGAGAGGAGCCGGCCAGCTGCGTGGGCCAAGGAAAGTGGTTTGTATTTAATGTTAGTTTTTTTTAACTTTCATCATCCTCTCCTTGTACTATTGTACCAGTGAGCAGGTATTGCTATTGTTCCACGGATGCAGAAGACAGAAGGGGATTTTCTTTGACTACAGTTCTCTGAAAGCAAGAAGAGATTTGAGGTCTGATCGCGATGAAAGGAGTGTTCATTCCTTCCAGGTGTGTTCTCAGCATACCTGGCACATAACAAATACACCACAGTGTAGACATGCTCCGCCAGGATTATCTTTGGTTCCCTTGGATTCTAATCTCCCAAGGACTGAATGCACTGTGAAATACAAGTGTTTATCCTCCCCACTTGGATGATAGACAGTTCAAAACTCATAATAGCATTACTGTTAATGGTGGTGGCCATGTCTCCTTTTACTCTTGCAAGAAAACTTCGGTTCGAGAGCCTTCTCAGGTCACTCTGTTTAAGATGGAACATATCAGTGCCTCCTACCTCTATTGTCATTTTTGTTACATATTCCTCCTATTTTTCTCATGATGAATATGTGTAAGTACTAAGTTGCCTACCTCATGGAAGAAGAAGTGGAAACGTTGAGTACCTTATCTAAAATGGGACAGAAGCCATGGGGCTGGAAATGGAAGCCCCACTCGATCAGAGCTCAGTTACTTAAACATCATGAAAAATGGAGAAAGTTGATTTCTTAAATGAGAAAAGCAGTTTAAGGTCTCCAGGATGATGCCTAGTACTTGAGAAAAACTCAGTACATCATGCATTTTATTTCTTCTCCTCTGTCCTAATGAAACAATGCGTCAAATAACAAAACTAACAACATTTCAAGGCTACGTAAAATTCAGGGGGTAGATTTTCACAGGTAAGTTGGCTGTGTCACTGTGAGTGGAGAACTTGGTCTAGGGAGAGTATTCCTCCCTAGACCAGGGGAGGAAGTTCATCAGCATAGCAAAATGGCAGATCTGGGACGCTGGAGACCAAGAGAGGACTCCTGAGCCAATATTCCAGACTCAGAGCCCCGAGGCCAGGAATGATAGGGCCGTGCTTGAGATGGTGAGGACTAAGCAGTTTGGGAAAAACCCA
The DNA here is from genome assembly GCA_004025085.1 of Thryonomys swinderianus. NCBI lineage: Eukaryota > Metazoa > Chordata > Mammalia > Rodentia > Thryonomyidae > Thryonomys > Thryonomys swinderianus. The sequence goes on from PVIC010005129.1 coordinate 39,891, forward strand.
GGTGAGCAGAGTAACCAAGGGACACCCTACAAGAGCAGACATCTCTTATTGAACATTTAGTTGTGTTCAGTTCTGAAGGTTCAAAAACACTTTTCACCTTCTCTTGGAGTAGTAGCCTTTAATAAGAAATTAACTTGGCATGGTGGTATGTACCTGTGGTACCAGTACTCTGGGACGCTGAGACAGGAGGACTGCAAGGTGAGGCCCATCGTGAGCAACTTAAAAAGACCATTTCTCTTAAAGAAAAAGAAAAAGAAAAACCTGAGGTTCCAGCTCAGTGTGGATGTGCTGGGTTACATCATCAGGGAGATATATATATATATAATATAATAACAATTAATGGCATGGGAAGGCCCTGGGATATAGAGTTTTCCCAAAGTGTAAAAAGGATGAACAACAGAGGCACTCAAGGTAGAAGGTGCTAAAAAGCTCAATGTAAAAATCAAGGGTTTGGAGATGGGGGAAAGCCAGCAGCTGCCTCAGCAACTCTGGAATGGACATAGAAGAGGCTCCATTTCTCATCAAAAGAAGGTGGCCCTTTACTGAGTGAAAGCAACACCGGACCTATTAGTTCCATGAAATGGAGTGGCAGGAGGCAGGTATACCAGATGACTCTCCATCTGTACCTGCCCATCATGCATACCCCAGGCCACCTCATGGATGACACACAAATGGATGAAGACACTGGAGACCTTGGCATCTGGGAGACATGAGAGACTGGGAGAAATGTTTTGTTAAGATGAATCTTCCTGGAATTGTGAACCCACTTCCTCTCTGCTCTGAATGGCTCAATTCCTATAATCCTTGGCAGGTATTTTGTCTTGCTCTTCCCTTTTTCTTCAAGGGCAGCCTGTAAATTTATTGAGGCTTCCATGAATGTAAACTTTAATATCAATAAGGTCCTTGATCTCTCTCAACACCAGTAAGTGTGCTGGGGCTGTCTCCCAGGGTTTTTGGAGACAAGGGGCTATTACGACCATGAACCTTTTAACCTCTTGTTCAGTGGAGACAGCAATCACACAGTTGCCGTAATTCCATTAGTTAATGAATACTTTAACCATTTATCCATCATAAAAATACACTTAAAATTAGTCAATCAGTTTCTTTTTTGTTTTTTAAAGCCTTTTCATTTCATTGAGACCATACGGGAAAGATACGATTAATTCTTGCATTTAAAATATTCATGTAGTTGTACAGATGGATAGAAAAAGAAGAGAACCAGTTATGATTCTTTTTCCTGTATTCATTCCACATCACTCCCAATTCTTGGACGCAGTAATCTAGTGCAGGAATAGCACATTTGAGGCGAGCATGTCACTTCTGCCTACATGTGTCAATAGCAGACAGAGGACTGTCATGCTCTTTCTTGTTAACTCTAGACTTAGCTACCTACTTAATATAGGATTTGAGACAAACTTTAGCAACTAATCTATTCCCAGAGGTGGAAGTAACTTCACTTCCATGTAATAAAAAGAAAAGCTAATTTAGGATGGGAGACCTGAGTTATGCATCTGTTTGATTCAGGATCTCTCTGTGACATTAAGCAAATTACTTAACCTCAGTTGGCCTATATTCCTCCCCAGAAGTAGGAAGTTGTGTGAGCACTTGACTTGTGTTAATATTTTTAAAAATCTGCAATTATTTTCCTAATTATCTTCAAATCTATATAAACTACTTCCTCTGGACTGAAAGAGCAGTGATCATTTTCAATGCAGTAGTTGGATGTATTTTTAAAGATACATATTTCTTCATAGGTGTGTGGTGTGTGTGTGTGTGTGCGTGCACATGCATGTGTAAGGGTTTGTTTTTGCTTTCTTCTTGTTTTATTTTGTTTGTTTTGCTTTGCTTTTATTACTGTGGTGCTGGAGATAAAATTTGGAGTCTGGTGCTTTACCAGGCAAGTGCTTTACCACTGTAGCTACAACCTCAGCACCAGCTATTGATTTTTGCAATGACATTTAGGGTACTATTTTTTAATGGACTAAAAACCATAACCAGGCACAAACTTATCTCATTTTCTTAGGTATGTTTTTCAGTTTCAAGCTCTTTTTCAATTTCAATTTTCTCTAGTATAGTAGAAACTTTCAAGCAGACAAGTTATTTTAAGACTCTGATGACCGATTAATACCGCTTTGATGTTGCCCAGGATGACAGTATTTACCAATGTGGTAAAAATAAAAAATTTATAGCAACAATTTTAAAAGTTGGCCAGAATGATCTTTCATTTAAAATAAATACTAGCAAGTTAGGCTTTGATCTAAAATACTCAGAGGTCATCTAGTTATCCAGCATCTTCTGGATTGGTTTTTAAATAACAGAAGGAGATGTTTAAGAAGGCACCTTGATGGCAAAATCCCTGATTTTGTGAGCCTCGTTAAGAGTTAGTAATCTGCACTTTTAACCAATGCATGGAGGTGTTTCTGATAGAGGTAATCCTTGAATACCAATGTGAGGAGACTGCTTGCCTTGGAATGCTTTAAAAAGTAGAGTGGTATCAGTAAACTGTCAGCTATTTGCTTAGAATATTTTCCTGCCTCTTAGATAAAACCATGGTCCAATTTCCTCACAAGGATAGCACTCCATGAAAATTTACCTAAAAATAAATGAAAAGGAAGGACAGAATACATACATACATACATATATATATATATATATATATATATATATATATATATGTATATGACTATGCCCAGTTTCATTTGTTCTGCTATATAGCTTTTAGATCTCATTCTTTGTTAATATCTCCAAATTAGCATTTTTAAATAAAATATTTCACAGCATTCTGACTTAATGGCATCCTCCAAGATAAAATTTTTTAAAATGTTCTCATTGTTCCTGTCAGAGAACCTGAAAAAAAACCTTAAGTCTACATAAATCTTTTTAAATCCATTTCTACTTTTCCACATTCATTAGCAATGATCTCTATGCAAAGCTCTTTCAAAAGGAAATATTTATGCTAATTTTACATATTCTAGTACATTTCAGAACATTCTTATGCTCACACTTTTACTGTAGTTTTAAGCAAGCATGTGAAAAACAATGTAATAAGACAGTAAGGTGGTGTTGGCAATAATTAATATTTGTTGGAGCAATTACTATTTTCAAGGAACCATGTTAACTACATTATTTACATTATCTAAGGAATTTGTGCCAATCCCTAAAGAAAATAAAGTGATTTACACATGAAAGAAAGTGAAACTCAGAGATGTTAAGTAACCTGCCAGTGATCATAGAGATTTTACATGACACAACAGGGTCGTGCTCTTCTGTCTGATCGCAGCACTTACACTTCCACCATACCACTGTCCATAACACAGTGAAACTGCTTTGCAGCTTGTTGACAATTAACCAAATGCCTCCAGCTGGTAAAATGTTAGGAACAATTTAGGATTTCTGCTCTACTTCAACTTCGATTACCTAAGCATCAACTTAATCAATTTAGAAATATTTACCCATTCTCCTCTTTAGTACATAAATATATTTCTACATTTTTTTTTCCTGAGCTCTTTGATGATTGGCAGTCAGGTGAATAGCTTGCTTGCTTATCTTCCCTGTGATGTGACCTTATCTGTCTTAGGTTCAAAAGATAATTGTCTAAGTTGACAACCACCAGCAAGGTCTTGCTTCTCTGCCTCAAAGGAGTCTTCCTCTTTCTCAAAGACTGAAAAGCAAAGATAAAATAGTTCATTTCTTATAGGGAGCACGTGGTAAAACACAAATACTACAGAATCTCAAAATACAGATTTAATTAAGTAACTGTCAGTTCCTCCCTGGGAACGGAACTCAACGTGTATAAAGGCGGAGGGAAAATTCCATGAGCGAGTTTGGTAACAGAAGAGCGCACCTGGCTCGCTGGGTGCCCAGATACTTCTTAGGTGACCTCCAAGAGCATATCCAGGTCTGTTACCTCCATAAAGGGACTCAAGACAGATTTTATCAACTCAGTCCTTTGGCCTCTATTGGCAACTACAATGAAATGGACAATGTCCAGAGCTTTTTTTTTTTTTTTTTTTTAAGACAAGATCTCACTTTGTAGTTCAGGCTGGTCCTGAGCTCACTGTGTAGCCCAGGCAAGCCTTGAACTCAGCAATCCTCCTGCCTCTTCCTCCCCAAATGCTGAGATTATAGGTATGAGCCACCATGCCTGGCACTGTAGTATGTGGTACTGATTTCTGGTGGGTATGAGTCACCACACCCGGCACTCTAGTATGTGGTAGCCAGGGATTGAACCAGGGACCTTGTACTTGCCAGGTGGGCACCAGAACCACTGAGCTAAATCCCCGGCCCCTGTCCAGAACTTTTTTAATGATGCTTTCTTCAGGATAGTAAGAGTCCTTTTGCCACAATAATAATATTTTTATATAACATACAATTCAGTGAATTGCTTTTTTCACTTATGATGGTGAACCAACTTTTATTTCTTTCCTAAATCATTAGTAATTATATGAGAATGGAACGCATTTGCCTGTTAGCCCAGATCGGTGGACTATCAGAATATTTCAATTATCATGTCCCATTTTCATGGTTCAATTATCATTTACCTTCTAGAACTTTCCGTTGAATATGTTGAACTACCTTGTATTAATTATATCCGTGTTTCATAAATTATTTAGAGTCCTTTATGGAAACTTGGGTATTGGAAATGTGTGTACATGTGTGTACAGTCATGTACATAATATTTACATAAATACAAGTGATAAAGCAAGTCAATATATGAACTAAAAAATGTGAGATAAATGGAACCTACTCAGTGGCATACACTAGTATTTGTCTCTAAGTTACTGTGAAAAGATTCTAGGTTCACTACAGTGTAATGGCCGGGCAGAGATACAGGCTGGAGCGTGGAAAGACACTAGGTAATGGAATAATGCCTGCATGTTCCTCTAGCTTGTCTAGGAACATGTAGCTATTTGGTACAATTTGGAATTTACAAATGATTGCCAAGTAATAGTTATTTCATATTTGTATATCTAAATGTAATGGTGGGGGCACAATAATTTGAAGTAAATCTTTATCACTTTCTTTAGCCATTTTTATCATGGTTGTAATATGGATGATCAGAATTTGTGATGAGGGTAATTTTTCTTGACAGATCATAATTTTATCAGGGTAACAATAAGGAAAAGGATTGCTCTGTGTGTCGGAAGATTTTCTTCTTTTCTCCTTTGTAGCTCATTTGTAACTTTCCTATTAAGCCGTGGCATTTTACGCCTCAGAGAAGAAAGAGAGTGCAGATATTTGGATGGCTTCATTTTCTATCATTTCATATAAATTGAACTCATTCTCACAATCTCTGAAGAATATACTTTTAATATGTGTGCTGTACTTTTCTGTATGTTACAGTTCGAGAGATGCTTTTGAGTCCACAGAATAAATCTAAAATAAATCTTGTTTTCTTTCTTCTTATCACTTTGTGCTTGCAGGTGATGGGCAGCAGAACACCCAGTGTGTGTAAAATTTTAGCTAATGAAGATTTAGTTTTTCTAGTAAGACGATATGTGCTGTTCATACTGACATTGATCTTGACCTTAAAGTCTCCTTTACTTCACCCTCTGATATGCAAGCTTCACACTGAGATCCAGCTATAAGCAACCTGCCTGAGAATAGGTATTTCTAAAGCATCTGAAACAAGATTACTACATCACTTAGTGATCTGTCTCACGCACATGAGCTTAACTGAATTTCTTGTTTTACTGGCCACCATTCCCTGCCTTAGGGAGTCACTGTCTCTCACCAACGAGTAACACATTCGTGTCTGCACCAGTAATGTGGCTTAGTCAGGGCTCTCCTTCCAAGATGATGCACTCTTGCTAAGGCCTTCTGAGGAGAGAGATGCTTTTTGCCCAAACCACAAAGAAGGCTGAGAAACAAGGCAGCTGTGAGAAGCTTTTTAATAGGGGACTTAGTCCTGTTCACGAGAGGACAGCCCTTCATGCCCTACTCACTTCTTAGAGCTCTCTTCTCTTAATGTAACTGCACTGGCCCTTAGCCTTCAACACTTGAATCTTGGAAGGGACCCATTCAAACCATAAGTAAAGCAGGGTGGTAGAGATGGGGCACATACCCTATCCTTCTACTTGAATTCAGTCCTTTCATCCCAAACTCTTAACTAGTTACCACTGATGTCCTTGTCTATCTTGGTTGCAGGACGCATTGCTTTAGTTTTTGCTGTCACCACACCCCTCGCTGCACACTTCGTGTCTCTGTGTGAACATAGCTGGTAGCACAGCTTCCGTGCAGTCTGACCACAGCCAATGAACTGAAGTCACTTCAAATGTCTGTGAAATAAAAGCCCAAGGAATCCACATGCAGTGGCTAAGGCCCTAAAACTCCAAGCAAAGCTATTCAATAAATAGCTATTAAATAAATGTTGTTCATGATCGCATCATTCCTTCACAGGGAAAGATTGAATTTGCTTTATAAATAGAGCCCATTCCTTCAGAAGCCATCAACCTAGAGAAACCTGCTAGACCAGAACAGGAATGTCACAGAAGTTTATAAAGGGTCTATAAAAGTATATGTAAAAATATGTAACAACGTGTACTGATGACAAAAGGGCTGAAGGCTCCATTTGGCTTCAATTATGTAGGAAGCAAATTAGTGTATTAGATGTGTGGGTGAGAGAGTCATGAAGAAAATCTCAGAATTCTCCCATGAGCTTTCCAACAGTTTTCTAGTAGGGAAAACATCTTGTCTAGAGAATTTTAACAAAACATGAGCAACACAGAACAGGGAATAAATCCCACGCAAGAATCAGAAGAATTAAGTTCAAATCTTGTTTCTACTACTTTATTTTCTTCCAGCAGGTACTTTAAGGTTGTTGTTTTGTTTTTGAGTCTTTGAGAACTGACAATAAAATTCTAGTCCAGGACTACAGAATGATCAGAGGTGAAGGAACATATATATAAGCCCCTATCTATACTGTGTTTTATTGTGCTGTGTATATCACGAATGTCACTTTATTTGACTCTGTCAGAATCTAAAGGGTTCCATCTGTTTGTGAGGTGGTAGAGAACGGGGCATTTTTCATTTTGCTGTTTGGAAATAAAACTTTGCTTTCCACCAAACTTGTAAGGAAAGGAGGTGGGATGAAGGGTGAAGGAGGAAAAACATAAGAAGGCATCACCTCATTAACTGTACTCCAGGGCAGCAAGTTTGAATGGGATTTGGGCAATCTGAGTGGTCATAATTTCATCACTTGTGGCTGTTGAAGAAGCCGAAATTAAGTCAAGGCTGCTATGAGGCTGCATCTGTCTCACTTAGAATGTGCTACTTGTCCTTGGCACCTGCAGCCGCTGGCAGACTGGGCATCAGGAAGCTGTAAATGCTCAATGGAAGGACCCGCTCTTGAAGAGAGGGAAAGTCAGGTTTTCCTGTTTGCCCTCATGGGACTCTATAGAATCCTGAAGGCAACTCAGCTTTTCTCTCATTTGACACTTTAGATATCTATAAGAGGTGCCCGATACATCACAAGATGGTAAAATAGAAAACGTTCATTTTGATATTTCTGCTATTGCTGTTTCTGCTGTGATGGAGATTGAATGTAGAGCCTTTTCTCTGAGTTACACCCACAACCTGTTTTTCATTTATTTGAGTTTATTTAGATTATCCAGTCAGGGCTGGAACTCCCAATCCTCCTGCTGGAATTACAGGGATGCACCACCACATGCAGGTATCCCCCAGAATATGTATTCCACTCTCCTTCCTTCCTCCATCTCACATGCTCTCATTGAGTACTCAGTGTCTAACTTAGACTGCTTCAGGTGACTAGAGGGGATTACTAGTTATGGTCACCAGTCTTAGGAGTCCCAAATATGGACAGCTTTTTATTTTTATGGTATTCACTGTTAGACATTTTAGCATATTTCATTTACATTAGTCTATAAAACACATGGATTCATATGATTTAATTCAAATTGAAATTCCTTACAGACATATTTAGGTACACAATTCACATATGGGAAACAAATTTCCCAAAACAAAGGACATATTCTGCATGTCTCCATAGTCATTTGATTTGATGTTAACAGTCTATGAACAAAGCAGGAAGTAGATATGATGCACTTGATACTCGCAAAACTGAGACTGAAAGGATGTGGAGGAGACATTCTAGTCTCTCAGAGAGTATGTCATTGAGGATAAATTTTGCTTTTATGGGAAGAAAGTGGGTCAGGTTGGCCTAGGGATATTGACTTGGCATTAGTGTATATATATAGTTTGGGAGACTCATTATATATGTTTAGAAGATACTAAATTAAAGGTACGAATCAGATTTTAAAACAAAATCCTACCCATAGAAGTAAGAGAAGAAAATTATAAGACTGTAAGATCCATGAGGGAGATATGGTCCACATGCCCAACATTATTCTCAGTATTGCACACAGCACTCAGAGGCATAGAACGTAATTATTACTGTTTGATGAATGAATGAGTGAGTGCATAGCAAAAAAGTGTACCCTATACTGTGGGCCAGAAATGTAATTTTATCAGTGGTGAAAAGAGATGTCTTTCCCCACATCAGGACAACAATGTCTCTAGTGTGAATGTGGGGAGAACCAGGAAAAAAAAATACTAGCCAAGAGGGAAAGAACATGTTTGAATCATCTAAAAAAAAAATGCCATGATAAGGGAAAGACTAGGGGCTGGAGGTTTGCAATTACATTGATGAGGTCCAGGACCAAAATCAAGACTTAGTGAGAAATCTAAACATTACTGTACATCTTTCAGCTTTGTGTGTCCTGGGAATCCAGTAATACATATTTAATTCAGTTAAAAATTACTTTCAATTGGCAGATGTTAAGATATTAGCTTTAGAAGAAAAGTATCAAAATATTCACTAAATACATCAATATGTTGAACCTTCTGTGGGCTTTAAAACTGTATTGCATGTTCCATTCTGGAGCTAGGCATGCGATATGTTAGGTAAGAAAAGCAAAAACACAAAACCATATGTACACATCGTGTTTACAGCTATGTAAAAATGTACAGTTACAAGATGTTAATAGAGACAAAGACCATATGATCATTGATAAATATTTCACATTTGAAAGTTGGCAGGTTATTTTTGTTCTGTGAATTTCTATGTACTCAACTTGATTATGAAGAAAGTGGTTGTTCCATATAGTCAGTCATATCATGGATCAAATGATGTATTCCTGTAATCCAAGCACTTGGGAGACTGAGGCAGAAGGATCACCACATAGCCAGCCTGGCCTCCATAGTGAGTTCAAGGCCAGCCTGAACTACACAATGAGACCCTGTCTCAAGAATCAAACAAAACTGTGTTATTGATTACACAGGTCATTTCACAAGAATAGTCTCTTACATTTCGTTCAAGGCTTATTAAATTTTATACCATTCTTCTGCCAGCCATTTTATTCTTAATAAAAGAATAAGAAAAACTTCTGAACACCCAACTTCTGCAAGGAGTAGAATAGAAAGACAATTAGCTGGAAATTTTGCATATTTTACCATTTTGCTGTAAACAGATGTTTTGCGAATTGGCCGGAATGTAAGAGCTTGAGCCACGTTAAGGATATAATCACTGAAAGACTTCTTAACAAATAAAATACAGTTCCTGTCTTAAAGTCTCCTCATATTGTATGGTCTCCACCATCCCCTTTTTTATTCACCCCTTCATTCTTGCCCCCAAACCCTGGATTTTCTCTGTTAGAGCTTTCAGAAAAGGGGGAAGAATTTTAAGAGAGGATGAGAGATCGGAATCACCAAAAGTTTTGCTCCTGAGACCTCTCTGAGTCAGTTTAGGAAGCTCAGGTTTTGACATTCTGGGGACATGGATACTTTTCCAGATACCTCCTGCTTGACATTTAGTGGACAGAAGGTATAGTAATTTATAGGTACCTGCCACTGCTAGATTTAGCTTCACTTGTTACTGGGCATGATCAGTCACTCTGGGCAGGATAGTCAGGATTTGGAAGAGAAAGGGAAGAGAAATGAGAGGTCATTTCTCCACTTTCCATTGTTTTGTTCAAACCTGTGTTTCAGGGGATGGTAGTGACAAAGGTATTAAAGAGAGAGCAGCTGTAGTGGGCCTTGCCGGTGGCATCCTGCTAAGATATTAACATTGCTTGCTCCCAGAATCTTTATCTTTCAGTCCTGTGGCCACAGATGAAATACACTGACAGCCCATCAGCGAGAAAGCTTTGGTTGGAAGCTGTCATGCCTTGGTATTGGTTATGCAATGAAACCACCTTAGACTAATCAGCAAGTGCCTAATAATTTTGGCTCAATCCAGGTAACGTCACTAAAATGTGTGGTAACTAAGAACAGATTTGTTGCACAATTAAGAGAAAATGTTTTTCCCATGTTGACAGACTTTCAACCCCCTTTTCTGCAGTCAGCATGGCTCTGGGGCAGTCACTTCAACAGGTTCTAGGACATGGGTCATCAAGATGTTTATCCAGTCCCTTCATCATCAGCTCTCATGGCCCATAGGTGTGTGGCACAGCTTTGTGGATGGACAGACACCTCAGGAAGGAACCTGCCCGACTTTACACGCAACTCCATCCTACTCCATCTTCAGTGCGTCTCTTTTTTGTAGCTCTGGGGTCCAGAAGTTATGCGTACCAGATGCCCCTCAGCATGGTCTTCATGTCCCCTTCTCTACCCGAACTCAAGTAGTATAGTTTCAAAAGGAAGTACTTGAAAGCAAACACTTTGATATAACATTCAGAGGTTCTTATAAATTAATATTCCTTATCACTGCTACTATCATTCTCCTAATTATCTCCAATTTGTTATCAGAAATATGCCTGTTAAACTGGCAAACATTTTTTGAAACTGTAGCATTTTTCTATGGTTGATAAAAGAGAGGCCTTTGAATAGAAGCTAACATGCATTTTTATTATTTTCCTTTCTGTCCTTACAAGCCTAGACACATTTATAACAACTAGCTGGATTACTCAGATATGAAATATTCAGAGGACAGAAAGCCACACTGGCAAGAGGAATTCAAGGATAGATTAGTAATGTCTATTGTTGGCTCAAGGGAAAAAAACTTGGAGCATGCATGGTATATATTTGTCATCCTTAATTGTTTTTACAAAGATCTAGTTTTAAATATTTTATTCAATAGTGCAATACAAGTTTCTAGATTGGAAGTTAGCAAACTATGTCTTGTGAATAAATTCCATCTACTTTTTTAAGTCAAGTTTTACTGAAACACAAACACGTTCATTTGTTTACATCTTGTCTGTGCTGCTTTTGTGTTACACATGACATGCTGAATAGATCTAACAGAGCCCACAAAGCCTGACATAGTTACTATTCGATGCTCTTCAGGAAGATTTTTTTAAGCCTCCTGATCTAGATGGAAACTATATCATCCTCACTGACCCCTTCTCCTGTAGACCTGAAGGCTAAGACCAAACACATCAGCTCTCCTCACTTCCACCCCAGGCCTCAAATCAGAAAGTGTTCACTCTATGACCAACACAGTTGGCATTTATTTATTTTCTATTACCAAGTTTCCAGTTTGTGGTTTAATTCCTACAAGTATAGAGTACACACACACACACAGACACACACACACACACACACACACACACAGAGAGTGAGAATGAGCAACAGAGAGAGAGAGAGAGAGACCTATCTGAAATCAAGCTGCTTCTGCATATAAAATCTTCAAAACATGGTAATTTCACAGAATGGCTAGTAATTATTTGAACTGATATTTCTGCGGTTCCATTGCTGGGGCTCCTCAGGAGTCTGCAGGACATCTGGAATTCTGCCTCAGGCTGGGCTTGACTAGAACAGCTTAGCGAGGAAGTTCTGTTCCACATTTCTCCTGCTGGCACAAGTGGGAAAGTCTGACCACATTTTGTCTGAGTTATAGCCTAGATCCACGATCCAAGAGAATGAGTTCAAGGACTAAAATGATTTTTAAGTTCTCCATGATCTTGTCTGCTAACGACCTGTTGTCCAAATTAAGCCATAAAGCCAAACTGAGTCCACGTATAGGAACGAAGTGCCATCACAGAGAGGTCTACCAAGCCACATGGTGGAGGGCACAGATAGCAATCATTAGTGCCATCTACCATCAGGATGCTCTCGGGCAGAAGGGTTTAATGACCTTTGTGTTTGGTTATAGCCTTCAAGATGTCCATTAAACTGATCCAAGGTTACACAAAACCATCAGCATATTATCCTATAGTCCACTGTAGAAAAGAGTCAGGCTACCTTCCCAAGTCTCTTGATCTTTAATTATAATCCATGGGTGAAAAGAGAAAGTAAACAAAACTAAATTCTCATAAAAATTCTACTACTTTAAAGACATTTTGAAACAAGCCTTTGGAGTTTTCTTTTCTGTGTGAGGCCCACCTGCCCACAAGTCAGAGCCTTAGCTTTATTTCACAGGACATTACATCATGGTGATAGTAAGTTATCATGTACAGTGGATGATATTCAGCAAGTTAACAGATGTGGTCAATAAAGTTGTTAAAACTTTTTATTTTGAGATAATTATAGTTTTGCATGCAGTGATGAGATACAATACATCAAGATATTGTACACTATTTACTCAGTTACTCCTAGTGGTAAAATCACTGAGAAAAATTGAAATAAAATATTTGAGAACAATCAGAATACCAACATTGAAACAACCCACCAACTTTATTCAGATTTAGTTTTATATACATTGCTGTGTACATGTTAGTATAACCTGATGTATTTTATTACATATATAGATTTCCAAAACAATCATCACAATCCAGATATTAAGACACAGAACACTTCCATTAAACATCCTATTTTTAACTTCTCTAAGTTCAGCAAATTCCATGTAGGAGCTCAGAATGAACTTCATTGTAGAACTTCTTAGCCTTGAACATTTGGTTCGTGTCATACATGCATAGCTTCTGTCAGACACAGGATATTTGTCTCTGTTTTAAACAGGTAATTGCCTGGTAAATGAGTCACATAACTGCTCTCCTCTCAAGTGACCATGGATTGCTTATACAGTGTGTATCTTCTTACAAATCTAATAAGAGCTGTGTAAAATGAATTAAAAAGTGTTTCACTGAAAAGCTATGTTTCACTGAAAAGCTAAACTCATATCTTTCCATTAGATTTGAAACTGTGTAAAGAATCTGAAACACATTGATGAAGAATCCTTGCTTGGGTATTTTCTGAAGTGAGATTGCCTCAATTTTGCTGTTGCTGGTATCATCAGAAATGATTTTTTGCCCATATCTGTCTTATCTCTGAAATGCCAATTAATGAGCCAAAAATAGCAAATAACTAGAGTACTAAATTTCTACAAATGTTTAAGGAATGGATAATTTAATAACAGACTTAAAGACTGTGGAATTTCATAGAACTCTTCACCAGAAATACTGTCCCAGATTCTACCTGTGACTTCTATGAATAAAGACACCAGAGAAATGTGGTCTTGACAGAAATCACTGATGGATTCACAGCTGGTGTCCAGCTAGCGTGTTTTGTTATACTTGGAGACACATATAATACCCACAACACCATACAAACCACCTTACATACAGAGTATTGTCATGGGATAGCATGACCTAAAGACTTCTAACCAAATGGTTTATAATGTTTTCATCATTAGAAATTTCTGTTCCAACAAATCCCTTCAAAATAAATTTTAAAGGTTATACATGGATATCACCTGAAAAGGCAAAGATTCCTATGGGACTTGCCTTGCTAAGAAAGAAACAAGCTGTTTTATAATTAAATATTCTGATAGTTCCCAAGTTTCCAAGTTCCCAAGTTTCTAAATTCTTTATGCTTTTGTATGGGTCTTTGTTCTCTTGGTCTGTAAGTTCTAATCCAAAAAGAAAATCTCTTCCTTCTCATTTCAGCAAAGGTATGAGGAGCGACAGTTATGTTTACAGCATCCTGCTATCATTTACCAAAAATACAATAAATTTTACTGTGGATCCCAGAGATCTGAAGACACTCCCCTTATCAGATACACATCACATCTTTTCAGCAGCCACTTGAACCATCTCTCTAAAACTCTAACAGCAACTTGGAGCAACATTTAAAAAATTAACACTATAATCCATTCTCAGCATTTTATAGATGAGGAAACAAAAATTGAAGTAAATATAGGGGAGGGGAGCACCCTAGAAAATACTGTGTTGGTCAGATTTGGAATTTGACCCATATCTTCTCCCTTCAGCTATTCCTATCACACCTTACCACCTTTACTGAATTCAGGAAATGAGGAATATATTGCAAGGATTGTGATAGCAGTCTGGTTATCCATCCACCATTTGTTTTTTCCTTCTAAAATTTTAGACACTTGTTTTACACCAGGAATTGAGCTTGGCACAGAAGACAAAGTAATAAATACAACAAACACTACCCTTTCTTTCCTCAAGTCTGTGTTCAGAGATGAGAAGGTCATTATCTCACAGTCTGCAGGCCGGCTTTGGGGAGCACATGTGCTTTATTGGTCTATCCATTGTTTCATAAAGAATATTTAATTTGATTGCCAGCATACAAAAGTTGAAAGAATTAACACGAAAGAGAACCTGGAAGTCTGGCTGCTCTGGAAGGATTACATGATCTGGAAAGATTGGCTTTTTCTTTCCTTTTGACCTCAGTAGATGAGAATGCAGGTTAGCAATCTGGTTAGACTGAGCATGATCCTTTCACAGCCCAATTCTCATGGACTCATTTCTTTCTTTTATACTCCTTGCCTACCCCCCTTAGACACTAGGGTTGTAACTTCTTTCCTAGTGGTTTTCCAATCACAGTCTTTGTAATTTTAGGAGTTCGATGAGGTCCTCAACTGCTCAGGTACAGAGGAGTTTCTAAGTCTGGCCTAATGGATTCTAACAGGAAGGCTTATATATTCTTCCCTGTTTTACATATTAGACGTCCACTTAAAGATACTCGGTCACTAATGCATTATGCTAAGAGGAAAATCAATTGCATCCCACTGTTATAAGTATTTTAGTAGGTGGTATAGACACCAATTGCTATATAAATATAGAAGGAAGGAAACTTCAGTATTTGTTTCAGGCCTCAAGGAGGGAGCTGGGCCAAAACCAACCCAGGGGTGGGCTTGAAAGCAGGAAAACTTTAGGATGGAGGGCGAACAACAGCACAGAAACCCTTGTCACATCTTATTAAAAAGTATTTGATAAGTGTGTTGGGCAATGCTGTATAGCCTCAGATATGCTAATAACATTAAATAGTGGATTTTAGAAAGCTAAGATATTTTAAAAATGTTTTCTTAGTACACATTTCTAGTACATAATGTTTCCATTCCTTGTGTGGAGTTGGTACATGTATATAACACATCTTCTTTTTTTCATCCTTTTCCTCTCTCCCCTGCACTCACCTCTTTCATTTTGCCCTTTATGTATGTTTTAGAATTCTCATGTAAGAGAAACCATGTGATATTTTAGGTTACAGGTCTGATTCGTTTTAATTAATATCATCATTTCAAGATTTAATCATTTTCTTACACACGACTCAAATTTATCTTTCTTTGGGCCATAGTACTACTCTGTTGTTTGTAAATGACTCATTTTCTTTATCCATTCAACTGTTGCTGGACATATTGGTTGCTTCTACAATTTCACTATTATGAGTTGTACCACTGTAATCACAGCTTTGCATGTATCACGGTAATATGATGTCTTGAAGTCCTTTGGAAAATACTTAGAGGGGAATAATTGGGTAAAATGAAGATTTTAGTTTTAGTTCTTCGAGGAATCTCCATACTGATTTGAGGCAGATGTTTGTTAAAACATGAGTACAAGTGGGCTGGAGGGTTAGCTCAGTGGTTCCGGTGCCTGCCTTGCAAGCGCAAGGTCCTGAGTTCAATCCCCAGTAGCCACATACAGTGCTGGGCGTGGAGACTCACACCCACCAGCAATCATTACCACCCACAGACCACAGTGCTGGGCGTGGTGGCTCATGCCTGTAATCCCAGCACTCAGGAGGCAGAGACAGGAGGATTGCTGAGTTCAAAGCTTGCCTGGGCTACATAGTGAGCTCAGAGCCAGCCTGAACTACAAAGCAAGACCCTGTCTCAAAAACAAAACAAAACAAAAAACATGAGTACAAGAAGATTAAACAAAACTCACTAATCTAATTTACCAATGTTCATCTAAATGTAGACTTTCAGATATTCCTTTGAATAGCTGTCCTGGTTTATGTGTGACTACACTGAAGTGGGAAGTCTTTCTAAAGAGCTTGATAAAATTCATGTGTATCTAAAAGAGAATATGATTTCCTTTCAATGAAATATGGACTCACTGGGGCAAGGATGTAGCTCAGTGGCACTATACAGGCCTGGCATACACAAGGTCCTGAATTTGATTTCTGGTACCAGGAAAAAAATAAATATATATTCACTAAAAACTTGGGGAAAAGTTGATTGATTTCAGTTAAGACAAATTTGATTTGCTGTGAATTTCAGCCATTTTTATTAGAGGAAATAAAATATAACATGTTTTGCTTTAATAAAAAAATCAAGCTCAGACATTTTAAAGATGAATACCTATTTGTTTGACTACTCAATTAAAATATAAATATTATTATTTTTCATATTTTAAACTTTAAATTTAAATTGTGAGGTCTCACATAGAGGCCACTATTTCTTATATTATAGGTTAGATTTTTTTCTTTAGAATTATTTAATTTTTAAATTACTTTATTGGTACATTTTTATGTACATTATTATTACATTAAACATTAGAAATTTGTACCTGTACAGAACGTATCTTGATTCTCATTATTCCCCTTTCCCAGGCCTCTTTACAACCCCCAACCCCCATATACAAGCTTTGTTTCTACTTTTTACTATCAAATTTTTTCATTCTCTTCTTTATTCTCCCCTCCCACCCTTTCCCTTTTTCATGTTTTCATCCTATTTCACATTACCTATCATGCATTTTGGCATTTATTTAGACCTTTAGTTTCTCATACTAGAGAAGAGATACAGTATTTGCACATTTTTGTCCCATTTATTTCACTTATGAGTATGCCCTCAAGATACATCCATTTGAGTATAAGTGACTCAAATTTATCATTTTTTATGGCTGAGTAATGCTTCATTTTATTTTTAAAAGCCCTCATCTTATTTATCTACTCTCAGTTAATGGACATTTGGGCTGTTTCTAAGATTTAGTGATTACAAACTGAGCTGCTATAAACATGGGTGCACATATGTTGCTCTGCTTTGATTTTTAAAATTCTTCTGTATATATACCTAGCAGGGGAATAGTAGAGTCAAATGGGATATCAAGTCCTAGCTTTTGAAGAAATCTCCACAGTGGTAGCACCAGTGTACATTCCCACCAACTGTGAAGAAGGGCTCCTTTCTCCCCACAGCCCTACCAGCATTTGTTACTGGTTGATTTCATGACAGAAACCTTTTTTTTTTTTTTGTGGAGTGAGATAGACTCTCAGTGTTATTTTCATCTGCATCTCTTGAATGATCAATGATGTTAAACATTTCTTCATATCTTTCTTATCTGCCTTCACCTGAAAAATGTCTGACATAGTGAAATCTGTTTGTACTTTTAATCCTTTTCTTCATTACTTTTAGGACATAGCATGGAATTATAAAACATTTTAAATCATGCTCAGTTCAAGAAACTCATATTCTCAAGATATCATCTACCTCTTCTATCCAAATAATAATAGAAAAGACAGTGAAGATCTATTTCATAGATTCTCATGTTTTATACTAATACTTGCATTTTTAAATTAATGACATTTGAATGAAGGTATTTATTTGAATAGCAAAGTTACAAGTTAAAAATAGTATCTTTATTTCATAAATGTCCAAATTAATTTTCAGAAGAACTAAATGATATGCCTGATGCTGTATGGAACTCAGAGAGACTTGATTTATTTCCTGGTTGTGATTTTTGGTCTTGACCTTTCCTCTTAAGGTAAAAGAGACATCAAAATGATAGGAACTCCATGGAGTTGTTAAATGAACATAAAGGCTGAGTATAGACATTGGCATCTTGTAGGGCCTTACTACATGTACAATAGTAAAAACATTTGAGTGTGGTTATTCAAATATCACATCTAATTATTTCATCTGCTTCTTGTCCCTTGATGTCACAAATATGCAATGAACTCTGAATGTGTACTCAGATTGAACATGACTCAAAACTGTAGTCACTCCCCAGGTAGTTTACTAAATTTTCTAGGGAAATGATGGATCCAAAGCCCCACAAGCTCTTTAGGGCAGGTAATTTGATTTATTTAACAGATGTTCCCAAAGGGGGGCACTCATTTGCAAAGAGTCATAGAATAATGCAAACAGAGATTATCAGGCCTATAAATGGTCATCGTACTGGAATCCATTCCACGTTCCAGTGTCTTAAACACCATCCCTAGTAAGTGGCTGTGTGTTCTGCATGTGGTTTCCTCTGAAGATGGGAAGGCTGCTACCTCCTGGAGGAGCCCACTCCTTCGTAAATGGTTTTCACTGTGGAAAATTGTTTATGAAATTTGGAGAATTCTGTCGTGAACTTTCTACTGCTTTGTATTAGTTGGAGTGAGTTAAATTCTTATTCACTTTTCAAAATTTGAAAATAGATACATTGACTGGGTTCCCACTCACTCAAACAAATTATCCCCAATCATCATTCCCCTCTGGACATGAGGAAAGGACAACCTTGCCTTTCTATTCATTCATCTCTGAGTGTTCTGTGTTCTTACCATTTGTTGTAATAAGTATCCCAAACTGAGCTCTGATTCTTCAATGTCACCTAAATCATTCAATATTAGCACACTCTTGTGCCAAGTTCTAAGCTCCTATTAAAGTATCCTGATAATAACTACTCTTTGTCCCATTAATAGTAGTTAATAATTAATCCCATTAGCTTAAGCAAGTCAGCTCACACAGGTAAGGCCAGCCCACTTTCCACATTTATTTTTTAAAACCGGACATTGGAGACATGTCTCAATTATTTTAGTAACTTGACTAAGAGTAGAGCTGCAAGGGATTACAGCCACTATGTATTCCAAAGGCAGTCCATAAACACAACTGATTTAGTATGCATCAACATATGTGATGTCTTAAAAACAAATTTAAGTCCATCTTCCTGGGCCACATACATTGGTGATTTTGTGGGGGGTGCACAAGACAACCTGACTACACAATCACTTGAAGATCTCTCTGCTCCTCATTAAGAAAAAGCACATTTGGGCCGGAGGGTTAGCTCAGTGGTTCCGGCGCCTGCCTTGCAAGCGTAAGGACCTGAGTTCGATCCCCGGTTACCACATATAATGCTGGGCGTGGTGGCTCACGCCTGTCATCCCAGCACTCGGGAGGCAGAGACGGGAGGATTGCTGAGTTCACAGCGGCTTGCCTGGGCACCATAGTGAGCTCAGGGCCAGCCTGA